>BMAW01125874.1:0-12723 GCA_019974015.1 Nephila pilipes | reverse complement strand
AACCCGTATTTCATTAAAATGCCATAATCCAATAATTAATACAGGCATTCAAAGAAATATAATTTTTCTTGATCTTTTTTTTTTCTGACAAAATGCATGATATTTAATTTTTTTTCCCTTCAATTTAAAAACGAAAGCAAACATTTGCTTTCATTTTCTGAATTTCACTTAATTTATTATTCAAATGTAACGAAATAATAAGTTCATTTCAAAACTGATAACAGCGTGGAAATTCGTTCAACGTAATATCACAGAATTCTTATATTTTTTTTCGCAATTATATAATGATAAAATTTTAAAAAGTGGTTTATAAGATTTGCTAGATTTTCAAGGTATACTCATTTTTTAGTTCAAAGAATGTATGTAAGAGTTTATGTAAATCTTTTAAATTTGATTTATACTTTCTAAAAGCTATAGCAACAGAAAACTGTGTGTTTAGTTATGAATTTCAACAAAATGAATGTAACATATATGAAACACTAAAATGTGTTGATAATATATTTCAAACCTTAGAAATTTTATAAAATTCTCTTTACGCTTAAATTTGAAATACATTTAAGGAGTGCTACGGACAATTTCATATGTTTGCTGAAAGTCAAAGTAAGATTTATTTTATGGTAACTTGTTTTACAGAAACAGTGTAAAAGATACAACAATTTCATTATATAATTTTGGTGTTAAGTCAAATAAAATTTAAAAGTCTATATTTTATAACAGTGATTCTTAAATATTATAGTCTGACTACCCCACTTCCACTCTTAAAAAGTGCAAACGACCCCCTCCCCCCATAGATAAGGAAAAACGAATTAAAAATTAAACAGCTTAATTTCTAATTAAATTTTAAAAAAAGTAATTAATATGTTTTAAATTCTAGTTTATTCACTTTTATTAAGAACTTATTTTGTTAAATTAAGATGAAATACTCATAATTTTTATTATCTTTCAGTAAAAAATAATTTTATCTTGAAGATATAAATAAAGTATCTTCTCTTATAATAATTACTAAAATAAATACCAATAATAAATGAACGAAACAGTAAAGTTGTACATTATATTGTTCTTGTGATGTATACACACCTGTGACGAAACAGAAACAACTGACTAAACTAGAAAAGCGTTTTCTTTCTAGATTCCCACAATAGCGCCAATACCTATTCACCTGTGTTGCGCTGGACGTTACGTATTCTGCGTGTACGGTCATATTTTGATTCAAAATTATGCTGAAGTTGTAAAGCAAAACCCGATGATTTAAAACTTTCTATTTATTTTTTAATTTAATTTTTTTAAACATTTTCATCAATTATAAGATATATGAATAATTTACTATCATTAGGCTTTTAATTTTAAAAAACATTATTTAATAAATTAAAAATTAACATATATATAATTGTAACATAATTTTATGAAATTTATAATCTACTTTTCAGGAATTACACATATACCAACCCATTCATCAGTTGAAATGGAAATATTGTTTATAAATTGAGTCTATAATTCGGAATGCAAGTTATTTTTATTCCCTATTTTAGTTAAATATTAATTAATGCAGATTAAATTTGTTTTTAATTTTAGGGATAATAATCCTTTACTCCTAATTTTAATTTCATTTAAGCACTTACGAAGTCACCTATTTTTGTTATTATATATATAAATGTGAGATTAAAAATTATTAAATATTTTAAATAACAAGAAACTTCTTTTAGTATTCAGTTGTCTCAGGATAATTAAAGCCCAAATTACTTATATTTCCCATTATGATAAAATAAGCAGCATGAATATATCTGATTATTTTTAATTTTATTTTTTCATATTACATATAGTAACAAGTAAGAAGGATTTCCTACGAAGGACATTTATAGATGAAGTATAACTTTGTAACAACGGAATGTTTGGATTTTAGGTTATGATCCATATTATTGTATGCAAATCATTCTACAAACAACTCGAATTCATAGATTTGATTTAAAAAAAACCGACTTTTGTAGGAGATACTAATCTGGTAATTTTTAATGTAAATCAAAATGTCTATAAATACTCAATCTGAATCGAAAAATAGTACTTTCAACACAATTTATTTCAGTTATCTATATTTAATATTTCTAATAACTAATTCCTAGTTTAGGTTTGACATAAACATTCATATTTGATTTGGAAGCTCATAGAATTCATCCACTACGTTCCCCTTTCCTTTAACATACATATACTTTACATACACACTTTGGATTCTTATTCAAATATTATCGATATTTCAAAATCGTCTCATCCACATTCAATGACCACTAGTCATTCTCTTGAATCATCGGGCTGTAATTGATCGCCACAAACCACCCAATGCTTATTCTGTTTAAATATTCGACGAGGAAGCTTTATTCAGCATTTCATTTGTTGGGACAGATTGGCCCATTTCCAAGATTAACGTCTTCAAATTTTGTAGTTTTGCTAAGGATATTTGAATCTCCATGCATGTGGAATTTCAAAAGGATTTCATGTTTTTCTTGGTTTTGATGAAATTCTCATACCCCGTTATTGTAAATTAAAAAAGATAGAAATGTGTCTAGTATTTTATGTGAATTTGTATTCTAAAATTTTTTATTTTGATTATGTAAACAACATTACATATAAATAGGTTACTATAAATATAAAAAAAGTGGCAGTTTTCTTACTGTATAACACAAATTTGCTTCTTTTCCTTATAAGGTAAAATAAATTCGATTAAGTATATGTATACTTTCATTGCACACCCGAAAACCATAAAAAATTGTACATCCATTGCACAATCGCAAGCAATAATAATATCTACACATTTCTAAACTTTGAAATTTAAAAAGATCTAAAAGATAAAAAGTTAAATTATTCTTTATTTAAAATCTGTTCGTTTATTTAAAAAAATATGCAACTGAATACATCGAAATTATCTACTCAGATATTTACCATTTATTTGTCTATTAAATATATCCGAAACTAAAATGATATGCATATTTTGTCTATTAAATGCTCAAGTTCTTTGCCTTTAAGCATAAAATAACAACAATGTTAACACCGCGATCATACACTTTTGTGTGCATGATCGCCAACTTGCGGTCCACGTTGTTTCCGTCGAGTCGTGATTTATTATACTGATTCTAAAAATACCCTCACTGTAGCAGGATAATACACGATAAATATGTCGAGGATGCAAACCCTCCCGTTGGCAGGGAGTGGCAGTTTGGAAAGGAGGGTGAGAACTCTGGTGTCATCTTCGTCACTTGAACCTGACTCACAAAATTACGAGACCCGTCTCCTATTGCATTTATATTGCTTCTCAGGGCAACCTTAATAAACGATCCCGATCACTTGACACTTCTGTAGCACAGCGAGAAAAATGCATTAAAAATGATACCAGGGAAAGCAAAGTAATGATAAAAGGAATTTTCTTTAACAAAATGGTTTGAAAAGAGAAGTACGCATGGAAAAATTTCTCGAAAAGAATAAATACCATAGTTTAGAGATTACGAAAAAAACACTAATTTACTTCAAAGAATGATACACAAAATGTTGAGATAAAATTGGATTAACATCAGATTGGTTTCTTTGTGTTCAATTAGTTTCTCTTTTACATGTCATTAACTCTCACATTTCATTAAGAAAAATGATATAATCACTTGTGATATTAAAATGACAGAACAGCACTCAGATTTCTTTTCATCCAACACATAAAGTTTAACTTGCTTTTCAATGGCAAGGAGACGACCCATAATGAGGTGTTCCATCAAGACTAATAAAATTTCATGTACAAATATCATTGTATTTTACGAATTAATATTTTGAAAGCTGTTGAATGAAAAAATAATTAATTTCCTTTTTAAAACCATTATATGCGTTTTCGCACATTCAGGGACAATAAGGTTATAGCAGTCAAATATGAATTCAAGAAAAACATATTTTTTCATTTTAAGCAATAGTGTCTTAGTTGCAACACTTAGTGGGACATTTCTCCATAAACATCTCGAAAGATAAGTAATTTTAACACATAATAGAGAAAAATAACATGCTAGTTTCACTAATATATTAAAATTGTCTTTGAATGCATTAAGGTAACAATATTTGAATTAAACACGGAATTTTTATATTTATTAATTAATAGCATCTTCTCAATTGATTATTCATTATCAGAAACATTTTCAACGTAAGCTGCTATGTTGGTTACATATAAAAATAGATAAAAATACAATTTTAATTCAGAAATTCTAAATCTAAACTATATGCACGTATCGCTATCATTTTGAATAGGACGTCATATTAAAAATTTTTTTCTTAATTTGATATTTTTGACAAAACAAAATCAGAATACAGCAAAAATATAATGCTGTAAATACTGGAACGCATTACATTATTTTTTGCAAATGACAAAGTTGATGCAACATTTTTCTTAGTCTGGATTTAACTACTAAGAAACGAATGTAAGTAAATCTTGCTGTAGAAGTAAAAATAAATCTTGCTGTAGAAGTGAAAATAAATCTTGTTATAGATAAGTAAAGTTAACTTTTAATAATATATGTATTTTCAAAAAACGTTGCAATAAAGGAGAAAGTATTACTTTTTTGAGTGAGGAATTTATGAAATTTGGGAATCATGTAAATCTATAGAAGCAGTCTAAACTTTAAATAATTTCAAAAAATGGATTAAAAAATAGTATATCAAAGCCAGAAGTTATGAAAAAAGAATATCGAAAAGGACCACGAATTAAGCAGAAAGAATTAAATTGAAAAACATACAAGAGTCTTTCTATTTTATTTTTGTTTTTATAATTTCATATACACTAATGAATAATTAGAAACTTTGCAATATTACTACTATATATATATATATATATATATATATATATATGTGTGTGTGTGTGTGTGTGTGTGTGTGTGTGTATATATATATATAGGGGTTTGCTGGGTGGTTTGTTTTGGTGTATACAAATGAGGAGACGTGATTATTCACAAAGACTAATGTTTAATGGACATAATTAGACAAATGACAATATATACAAACGTAAGTAAGAATATTATAATGTATTTAAACCAGCCTTACGCTCAACAATACATATAATTCCCGTGAGAGATCAACTCTTTTATGTAATGGCCCATTGCCCAAATTTTTAAGTAACCTCTTCTCTTTTCCTTATGGTTTGCACTCCACGCCTTTCTAAGTCAATTTTCGATGGCTTCCTAGCTGCGCCTTCTCTATTTTTCACCCATACCATCTTCTCACTCACAGCGCTGTCTATTGAGTGTACTGTCGTCAGCCACATTTTTTACATTTCATTACACCACTCGGCCATTTTGACTGCCAGTGAACCACAGCTGCTATAATCAAAATCTGGAATACATCTAAAACTAAAAAAAGAAATAAAAACACCTGCTTCAGTATACAAGTCCCAAAAATACACAAATACACATTAAATAATCTGCTTCTTCTGATTAATATTCAGTCCAAGTGATAATGTCCTATTTGGACCTCAAGCTCTCCAATTTTCCTCTGGTTGTCCTTAATTCGAGTTCGTTGCATAGCTCTGATCTGTTTTCTAAATGGCGAAATTCTCTTTTCCGCACACTTTAAAGCACTTTTAAAGAAAAGTTCTTTAATTGGGAGATACTACACCCATATTTCCTCCAAAAACTTAATTCTATCATTCTTCGGGAGCTTTTCGGATGTGGTCCGTGCCTGTCCGACACTGTAGAGATTGAGTATTCTTAATATATTTTTCGCCTCCCCACCCAAAACACCGCTTGAACCAGGGGGGGGGGTTCGATACCCGAAAGCAGGATTGCAATAGAAACACTCCGAAGGGAAGTCCTTCGTCCTTGCAACGGTCAAATATCTCCATCTCGTCATACCATATTCCCAGTTTAAAGGAGAATGAACCACTAACGGCTGTTCACTACTTGTAGCGCTGTGACCTTCAAAATTTTGAGATTGTGACGTAGCGGTAGTAGTATTCATATCGTTAACATTTGGATTGTATTTTACGTATGTTTTATCCATTTTATCATTTCTCCCAGTCTCTCTCTCGAAGAAACTAAGTAGTCCTTTGGGATATTTTATTCCCAACCGTGGTAAGCATCTTTCAGTGATATTCGAATAGCTTCTGATGGTTGCGTTTGCGCTCTTCTTTACCCTATAGTCTATTTTAAGTGACAATCTATTGATTTCTGAATTTTCCCAAATTCAGTTATAATAATTTAATTTTTGAATTTGAAGTGTTCTCGTTTGTGCCTTTATTGACAAATTTATTTTCCTAGTCATAAACTCATTCGCTTCCTTATGTTTTCGTTCCTTAACATCAAAGGTTAGTCGATCGGTAAAAAATCCAGGTTCCTCTTTAAAGTACTTCGAATTCTTAGCTTTCTTTTTTAATTGATATTCAGTTATTCCGTCAGTAGAGGTATCATACATTTTCTTAAAAATGTTCAACTAAATCCACTTTTATTGCATCCATAAGCGTTTTCGTTTTTTAACACATTTTTAATTCTATTGAGAATAATCAGAATGTTCCGATTTCCTTCTTCCTTTTGCAGCACCTATAATCCACTGGTACGTTGTCTTCCATTTTCAGGATGCAGATTTCAGTGCTAAAGTGCACACATGATCTCATTCAACCCAAAATTCTTTGCACTAATTTTTGAAGTTCACTCCGTAAAATAAAATCAAGTCCAAATTTCTGCTTCATTTTTTTCTAATTCAAAAAATTTAAATTCACAGATCTATGACTGACCGAATGCCCACTTTGTGGGAATATCTTGGTGGTTTGTCTAGGAGTGATTAATCACAAAGGTTAACGTTTGATGGACATAATCAGACATATTATAAATACAAATCTAACTACTACATTGCTGTTATAGCGCCCATGTTGTCAACAACACACATAATCCTCTAGAGATACCAACTCTCATATATAATGGTCTGCGTCCTTGCGCTTAAGGGCAATAGGTAAGTGAAATTCGACCAAATATTATATTTTTACTTTTTTGTATCATTAAATAGTTTAAACATTTTATCTTTATAGCGCTGTATCACACATGTTCATAAAAAAAATAGTAAAAGTGTTGAAATACTTTATTCTTTCTTAAAGCATTTCGTAATTTGTTGACCAAGTAAAGAACTGACAGATGAAATAAAATCGGTTTCCTGAAATTCGCATCTAATTTAATACTTTGCATATATTATTATCTTCGTTTAAATTTTCCAATTTTCTTACGATCAAAAAATTTGTAACATTGTAACAGTAAAATTACACTGAGTTTTACAAAAAAAAAGTAGGTTTTACAGTTTTTAACTATTTATAATGGTTTTTGTGTGATTTTTAAGCATTGGATATAATGCCCTTTCTTTTTTTTTGTTACATATCCTGCATATGCCTTACATTCTCTGCTTACATGATTTAAAATCCAAGGAGAACGAAGCTCAACACTCTGTGGTGGCATTATGCAATGCGCAATCATGGTGCATTTCTATTCACTTACGTTTCTGCATATATATATTATTGGGCATAATAAGATTATTAAGTGTAGACATATTATTTATTAAATTCAAAAAAAATAAGCTACATCTTATAAAATTTCTCTTATTTGTATTTTAATTGCTATGCATGTAACAAGAGCTTCTGAAAATACACGTATTTCTTAGAAATTTACAGTTCGATCAACGAATCATCCAAACGACTGCTCAGAATGAAACATATTTTATCTTTTTTTATACAAAGAAGATTGCTGATTGAGGAATTGCTGATGAGTCCATCTTTTTCAACAAAAGTATAATATAAACTTTTTTAAAAAAAAAATTTGTAAGAAATAATTGTTAGAACACCAAAATGAGGCTAGCCCCCGTTTTAATGATTTTAATGACTGTATAGAGAGACATCAAGAGGTCATTACATTTACACAAGACAAAAATTAATTATGAACATTTAATCTCAAGGGATGGATTTCACAACTTTCTTCATGTACCACGGTCCGTATTCGACAGTCTGTTTTACCTTTTCACTGAGAGTTTACTGCTATGCAGAGGGTGCGCTATTGATGTGTCATAATCAACTCTCCTCAACTGAGAAGGCGAATTTTTTACCGATTTCCTTATCAATATTTTTATTTTTCTAAATAATTATGTTGTTTACTATTCTAAGTGCTTATAAATTATATTATTAAAGTAACATTTGTAGATAATTACATAAATACATACTGCATTACGCCTTTGTCAACATAACTTCTTACAAAGTCATTTGGTAGTTCTGTGAAGAATTTTTTAAATCATAAATTTAAGTACCATGCTGTGTTTGGAAGTTTATATTATTAATATCTTTATTGATATAGTATCTGTAATAAAGAAATTCTTCCACGTGTAATCTATATTTTATAGCATGATTATTAATAAAATTATCAATATCATTTCAAATTTCTTTCTTCTTGACTTGCTTGATGATAGAATGTTAACGCCTGTAACTTGTATCTTTGTGCTCATATTTCCCAAACCTTTACTAATTATCAATAAACATATTTTTATATTACCGAGTCTAATTTTTCTAAGTTGTGCCCATTTAATATCATTATTCTTATAATCTAGTTATTATTAAGAATTTTATTTTTTTCAATAAAAAAAATATTATTCATTATCATTTTGATATTCTTAGGTAATGCTTTTAATTTTTATAAATTTAGCATTCATTATGATATATATTTTATACTATATGTATATATATATATATGGGATTATATTTTTAAAACAAATATTTGAAAGGCCTGTTAGCAAATATACCATTACGAAAATTTATAATTCTTTTTTCCTCCTTTTGAACTAATTTTTGTTAGTTCATGAACGAGGCCCTTTGAACTATTTTTTTTATTGTCTTAAGAAAATATTCTTGAATGGCAATTAAAGGAGGAGAGAAGACTATTTTGCTCATTGTTGCATTTAAGCCCATATATGCATCAAATACTAATCAGTCCTAAAAGTCATCAATCAAAGAGTGCAATCGATTTTCAATAGCAATATTTCTACTAAATATTTATACATGTATTCAATATAATGAAGAATAAATAATCCTTTTCAACAACTGGCATAATACTGAAGGAAAATGCGTTTCAAATGCAGAAAATAAATTCCAAAACCGATTTCCTGTTCTGAGATAAACCGACAGTCATCATTCATGTGTACCTAAAATGTCCTTTCAAGTTTATAATTCTTTTGTTCATGAGATTGAAAAGAATAATATGTTGTACTGTTTAGTTTCCAAGAATTTTTAGTCTTCTTTATGTAGTATGCGTCTAAGATTGCACATGGTATGATTCTCACTCAAAAGATTTAAGAGAAATAATTCAGAATTATATCGGATATCAATTATAACAGGTTTCCTTGGCAGATTTATGCTCTCTTTTAACCTGACCAACATCTAAATAACATTACTTTGATCTCTACTCTTCCATAGAAATTGAACACACAATACATCGTTAAGTGGTCATTTAAATACGATGAAGGACTTTAAAGAATGTTGTATAAATAAATCAATAGAATCACAAATGAAAAGTGATGAATTGAAATAAAATGCTTGGGGTAAATGCTACAATCCATTTGCATTTGGTAAAGTGATTATTCTGAATCATCCAAGATTTATTACGGGATAAATTACGGAGGAATTTTGTAGTATAAATCACATTACAATGCTTTCCTTCCCTGAGATATAGTTGTTTATTATTTATTCATTTAAAAATGAGAAATAGCTACTATTTTTAATGTGTTCTAAATGTATTTAAATCTGCATACCCTTAGTGATCATGTTTTGAATACAACTATTTAGTAATTACTAAAAGGATCATTGAGAAGTCATGAAGGTCAGAGGCAAAATTATTGATTAAAGAAAATTGATATAAAAGGATGTCTTGCAAATGCATAAGAGAATAAAACACATTATCATTTACAAAAACATTGTAGAATGGATGACACAGTCCATATATATATATATGGGGAAGCGTGTATGTATAACATTTCTAATTTGTTATTCTAAATATATAAATTTATTGCAAACTAATATTAATTTAAATAAAGCAAAATATTTAGATATTTCTTTAAAATTAGAATAATAATAATAAGGTTTAAGTAATACATATGATAAAAATGACATATGTTCTTTCAGAGTTCATGAAGTTCCCTTCTTTCAGAGTCCTTTAAGTATAAACAGATATATAGAAATTTATTATGTAATCAAATTTTACAGAACATTAGAATGGTGTCTTCAATACAAAAGAACAAAAGATTTACTATTACATGTTCAAGATTAAGAAAATTTCTTCTCATTCTATTTCAATATACTATTTTTATTAATAGAAATATGAAACATAATTATAAATATTTAATTTTATTTTTTTCAAGTTTAAAAATGTTTTTTAATATATAATTTTTTTAAACAAAGTTTTAATAATTTTATTTTGTATATTTTCTTCATTTCTTAAGAAATCCATGACATTTAAAAATAATTTTCTGCAATAGTATTCTTTTTTTATAGATTGCATTATTTTATTTGATATTAAAGGTAGCAATAAATGTGTTAGTTTATTGGTTATTAAAGGTAGCTATAAATGTAAAAGTTAGAATTAAAATTTTGTTGCTATAAAATAAGGTCAATGTAAAATTTGAAATTTTTTTCAATTTGATAGTCAAAGAACTTTCTTCTCTTCTTCGTTTAATAAATTGAGTTTTCAATTTTTATGAATATTTTATGCTTTCTTACACTGCTTACTTGTATGACTTTTGCTATAATATTTATCTTAAAGTTACATACGTACTTCAAAAAAAAAAAAAAAGAACTATTTTCCAAGTATATGCAATGTACATGATAATTCTAAGTATGTGTGATTACTTATATGTAACAGGTCAATTGAAAAATCCCCAGCCTACCATAGTAAAACACATTTTTCTGGCAAAATTAGTTTTTTTTATTCAACATAATTCCCTGCAAGGGTGATACACTGATTACAGCGACCCTTCAACTTTTCGATACCATTTTTGTAGTACGATTTGACCTTTGCTTCAAAATAGGCCTCAGTTTCAGCGATCACCTCTTCATTCGACGAAAATTTCTTCCCAGCGAGCATTCTTTTGAGATCTGAGAACAGGAAATAGTCTTTGGGGGCAAGATCTGGAGAATACGGTGGATGAGGAAGCAATTCGAAGCCCAATTCATGGATTTTTGCCATCGTTTTCACTGACTTGTGACACGGTGCATTGTCTTGGTGGAGCAGCACTTTCTTTTTCTTCAAATGCGGCCGTTTTTCGGCGATTTCGTCCTTCAAATGGTCCAATAACACTATGTAATAATCGCTGTTGATGGTCCTTCCTTTTTCAAGGAAGTCAATGAAAATTATTCCATGCGTATCCCAAAATACAGACGCCATAACCTTGCCAGCTGACTGTTGCGTTTTCTCACGCTTTGGAGCGGGTTCACCGTGTGCAGTCCACTCGGTTGACTGTCGATTGGACTTCGGAGTGAAATGATGGAGCCATGTTTCATTTATTGTCACATATCGAAGCAAAAACTAGGGTTTATTACGCTTGATCATCTTCAAACACTGCACCGAATCATCAACTCGTCGTTGTTTTTGGTCAAAAGTGAGCTCGCGCGCCACCCATTTTGCACAGAGCTTTCTCATACCCAAATATTCGTGAATTATATGATGTACACGTTCAGTAGATATCATTAGAGTCAGCTATTTCATTCAATTTCAATTTACGGTCATTCAAAATCATTTTGTGGATTCTTTTAATGTTTTAATGTAACAACCTCTTTTGGGCGTCCACTGCGTTCACCGTCTTCGGTGCTCATTTCACCACGTCTAAACTTAGCATACCAATCCTTGATGGTTGATTTTCCTGAGGCAGTGTCCGGAAAATCGGCATGAAGCCAAGTTTTTGCTTCAGCTGTATTTTTTCCCTTCAAAAAGCAATATTTTATCAATACGCGAAATTCCTTTTTATCCATTTTTTTCACAATAACAAAAGTTACTTCACTCAAAATGCTATAATTCACAAACTAATGATCCGAAAGCTATCAAATTTATGCATGCATCTTTTGAGTGTTAAGGCTAACTAAACAATATATGGATTTAATTCTAGTAGCCTTATCTATGTGTCAGGTCGGGAACTTTTCAATTGACCTGTTTATACTTGCATGAATAATTAATTTTAATATGAAGTATAAACAAAGCTTTAAGAAAAGCACTAAATTAGTAATCAAATCAAAATAATTTTTTCGGAGAAGATCATATTTAGATTACGAAGAACAATTAAAATTAATATGTAAAAAAATGTAAAAAAATAAAAGATTAAACATTTCAGTTAATATTATAAATTACATTTTTTTTATTAAGCTATAAATAAATATTTTACATGATATTAATGCCACTGAAACTCTTTCCTAAAGAAGTACAACAGTTTCAAAGGGGTTCTATTGTAATAAAAGGTTTTAAACAGATATTCAAACTCCATTTTAGTCACTGATAATCTTTAAATAGTACAAAATCTTTATACACGTGCTCGTCCTTATATATAACTTATTTTACGAAATGATTGTTGTTGAATAAATAAGTATTATTTTCTTTTCCAATGATGTAAATAGTAATCTGTCTATCAATTTGTCTGTTTCTCTTTCTCTATGTATGTAATATATATATATATATATATATATATATATATATATATATATATATA
>BMAW01125873.1:51906-140324 GCA_019974015.1 Nephila pilipes | reverse complement strand
GAGGAAAAGAAATTACTACTTGGTATTCCTGATTTTACCATTTACCTAACATATACATATATATAATTTCTGTAATAATATTTAATATACAACTATAATAATTACATTTCATAGGGTATAGAGAGTGATCCATTACATATTTTTCACATAAATATAACTTATCAATTATTTTTTACGAATTCAGAAAGTCTTTCACAACTGTGATGCAAATTTAATGTCACCACAGATGGAAATCCCATCTAACATTCTCTTCGAATCAAAAACTTCCAATATACAACAGTGTCTCCAGCATTTGGTTGATTGACACACATAATAAAACAGATAAATGCCTGGAAAATAGGAACTATTAAAAACATTTCCCTAAAGTAATACATCATATGAAAATGGTTTATCTCCACCACTTTCCACATCACCCAGGAGATATGGTATGAAAATGCATTAACTCCTTTTCCGGATGGAAAGATAGGTTCCTCAGATATATATTCCTTTACACTTTAAAAAACTCATAATTACTTTTACTACACAAAATAACGAATTTTTAATAGTATACAAATGAAACAAGAATTACAATAATCATTTTATGTAGTTTTACTTTAAATAATTAAAAAGCAACACGAATAAACTTACCTAACGTATATAATTCTGCTTTCATTGATAACAAGTGTTAATATCATTTGATACAATATATTGGATATTATTTAAACACTTACCTGAAATAAAATCAAACATGTAAATTCTAAATTCATTTATATCAAAATTATAGTTCCTCTGTTTAATACCCTATTTGTAAAGTATGATATAAAAACGCTACAATTCATGCTATCAGTTTGTTTCAGATGAATTGGATTTGAAATATGCCAATCAAGTTCTTCATGTAACAAAGTATTTAAAGTTCTCCATAAATCTATTAATTTAGTATACCTACTTTCATTTCCGAAATCTAAAGGATCATAAAAGTATAATTTCTTGACATTTAACTCAACCACTAATAAAACCCAATGACAAGACACATTAATGGGAATGAAAATAAATTCTGCAATACTAAGTTGGTTAAAATCAAAGAAGTAACAAGATTACCTCTAATTTCCAGAATTTGCATGTGATAATATCTTTCCATGATGAAATCTCTACTTTGTATGCTTTTGATTTGAATGGATCAATTATACTATCCTACATCCATCCTTTATGAAAATTTGTTCTTTTTTTAAAACAATACTTACTTCCTCATCAGATACATAACTATCTAACAATTTCACCTCATAAAAATGTAATTTAATGTCCTCAATATGTAAAACTATTTGACTGTAATTAGATACATAACTAATTTTGGGGTAAAAGATCCAGTTGGTTTCCTAAACACGCTATCTGCATTACATAATAATGATTGCTCTACTTTTAAATACTTCTTTGTTTCTTTCTTGACAATTAAAGAAGGATATCCCAAAGCTTTCTTCTTCAATTTTTTAATTTTACTGGTACGTTTAAATATACACTGCTAGTTTAAATGCTGATTGGGAGGTAACCAAATTATTTTCTAGTTTTAATTCACTGTTTCTTTCTGCAACTGATTCGCACATTGAAACCATAGTTTTTAAATTGCTATTTAAATAAAATAACAGAGTTACTCTGACAAATTTATTTTGCAATAAGAAACTTAATTTGGCAAGTAAAATATTAGTTTCGTAGATTTCTCGTTCTTCTCAGAATGTTCTTCAACTGCAGAATCAATGCAATTTTTTACACAAGCCAAGGATAGAACTGAATCGGTCATGTTCTTTATCTTCAACAATTCCATCACTTAAAACACCATAAAAATATGGAAATTGTTGAACACATAATGAGTTAACTTTTTGAATATGTTTATACAGTAGGCGATTATCCAAGCATATATAAGTATACAAATGCATACATAGAGGTAAATATGATTTTTTTATACACCTACAGAAGCATTTATCATGGTCTGAACATCCTTCTATAATCTTTTTAACTTCCTAAAACACACCTCCATTAGTTTGTGATTATACTAATCATGAATATATTGCCTTCACATAAACACTTGGGTATATGCGAATTATTATTCTCTACTGATGTGCAAAATATGTATCATTTTCTATTTTTAATACAGTATCAATTCCATTGTCTATTCAACAATTGAATTAGTGCTTATGAAATGACTTACAATACATATTGGTATATGCATGCAGAAAGTGACATTCTCCATAATTCCACTCTACCATACTAATTATCATCGAAATATTCAATGATAGTAGGTTCCTTGCCAGGAAATGCAACTTTAAAATTATCCATACTATTTTTCAATTTTATTGAATTCGTTTCCTCTAAAAGAACTGCTAAAAAAGTCTAAATTTTATTCCTCGTTTCTAAACTAGAAACATGATTAGTTAACGTTTTTTTTAAAGCACAATGAAGATTCCATTTGCAAAGGAGGTGTTAAACCTCATCTCCAAACACTTGTTTAAAAGCGGGACCTGTTGTTTTATCATCAGTTATGATGCAATTAAAATTTTAGTTGAGAACACTTTTATTTATGCTGTCAAATAAACAATGCATACTTTCCATATCTAATTTATTCGTGATAAAATGTGCAAATGGATAACCTATTCTATATTCATCAGGTATGATTAAATTCATTAAATAGGAAATAAATAGGTTTTGTGAGTTGAGTCAATACATAATATTTATTACAGCTCTTTACCATCATTTCTTTTTGTTCAGCTGTTTGTAAGCCAATTTCTAATGAATTATTTGGCAATTTTTTTAAGCTTTAGAACCTGAAACCATATCATTTCCTTTAGGTTTATATAAAAGAACACAATTATAAGTTTCATTATGCAATTTATTATTAATAATTTCAACCAGCATCTTTTTTATGGAGCCGTAAAAGTAATTTCAAAGAATTCATGTTTTTTGTTTGTCAAAAAGGATTCTTTAACAAAATTGTTATCTCGATCACTCCTCATTTTTCTGTTACCACGAGCACATTCCAGTACTTTAAGATTTCTCGATACCCATTCAAAGGTTAGCTTTAATAAATTCCCAACAAGACATTTTAATTAGTTAAAATTTTATGTTTTGAAGCCTTTAATTCATGATTATGCTTTGAAAAGGATTTAAAAATAACATTTTATCTGTCTCAAAAACAATGCATTGAACAGGACATTCAGTTGATGGTATTAAGCCTTTGACATATCTTCAACTAGTTTTCCTATTAAATGGCTTTGATATGACAAACTTAAAACACTGACAACTGTAATATGAATAAACATTTGTTTCGGTTGTTTTATCACCAGTAAGTTTTTTTGAAAGAAGAAAAAGTTCTAGCACCCTCCTTTTCTAGTCGTGATTGAAAACTTATCTTCAAAATTTATTTCATTCGTTGTCATATTTATTCCATGAACTTCTTTTCCATGTGTTAACGACTGTGTCAAGTACCTAAATTTACAATTACACTCAGGATGTGGACAAGAATAAGGCAAAGTTGAATTTGAGCATCGTTCAGTATGTTTCTGTAATTTTGATGAATATGAAAAACTTTTTAGATGAACACTACATTCTAATACTGCTTTTTTCCCTTCTTCACCGATCCCTTTTTTGTTATTCTTATTTTCAATTGCGGTATATACATCCTTCGCAGATTTTACAGTGATTAGAAAAAGATTGTAAAGTAAAATATGTATTTCTACACAATATGCAGCATTTTGAATATTCATAATAAATAAGAGCACCTTCAATGTGACTTCCATCTTTTATAAATACCATTGTCACATTTATTCAACATTTCATGTACGTTATCGCAATCAAAACCTTCTTCCTCGTTTGAAATATCGCTTTCAGCTATATAAATTTTAAAACATTTATTCTCAACTTTTGATGATAAGGATACGTATAATACTAAAGATTCACTTACCTTTTTTTTATTTTTGTAATTGGTCTACTTCGTTCGTCAATTTAGATCCCTGGGAGAAAAAAAACAATAATCTAGCAAATATGTTTAAAAAAAACCTGGAAATTAAAAAAGCAGAAAATTAAAACACACATGAAATCAATCAACAATAAAGAACAGTGAAATAAAAATAATATAACATCACAATATCAAGAAAATAAGACTAAGCTTCAGTATCAAAATGATCAACCACGTATCTATACAACCGATCAGCATCAAACCTCTTTTGACTGTAATTGGGCTTGGCTCAATAACAAACTGTATGGTTAACTTAGCGATCTGCAAAAAGAGGCTAGAAATATTGTACTAGCAACCATTGTATCGTTGCCACGCAAAAAAGTGAGCATTACACGTCCTAAATCGTTCCTAAAACCTGTAAAAATTTTGTTCTCCCGCTCCAATCTCCACTTTCCTTCAGAAAACGTCTGGTTTTCGTCAGCTCGGTGGCGTGGCTTGTAGCAGAACGGAAATCGTCTGGTTTCCTCAGCTCAGTGGCGTTGCTTGTAGCAGAACGGAACATACGTCATCTTGTATGACGTAGCTTCTTATAGGCGACTGCTTTATTTGAATGTTACTTGCTCAATTTTGCGATCCTGACGCTTTTTGAGTACAAAAATGATGCTAAAAATGACATGAAAATTTTATAGTCTTATCTTACGATAAGATTAGTAATTTTTTTTTTTTTTTTAAATTTCTTAAAATTTCTCATTCGCATTGTAAATAATTCATTTTTCTATCCTCTTTCCTCTCCCTTTTCTTTCATTGATTTTTTTTTAAAATTCATATGTGCGTTAAGCTCATTTTTTAATATGTTTATTTAATATCAAAAAAATTCAAGTCCTAATACTGAGTAAAGAATCCACCGAACTTTCATTCGCCACCATTTGATTGTTTTTAAATATCATTATTCAACTTTAACTGCAACCATGTTTAAAAAAAAAAACATTATTTTGAAATATCCATGTGGTACGTAAAATAAAATTTTACTAGGAATAAACAAATTCAAATTAAAAATAAAGAAAATGGAGAACATATCTGCGGAAGTAGTTTACAACTCTCTCCTTCAAAATAAAGATATTTATATTCGTAAGTCATTGATTTTTATATAATTTATATTGAATTGTGAAAAAATGGATATTTTACATTTCACAAAATATGAAAAATTCATTTATTTAGATAATTTTCTCGTTGTGATATTGTAATTGTGTCACGTTCCATGAAATTAGCAATTTTTTTGAAGTAGTTACGCATTATTAATTTAATATTTCATTTAATGTTTTCTAAATCTATTCTTGCAAAAATGCCTTTTCTCTTAATCATTTTAATAGTCTTACAAATATTTAAAATCTGTGTAGCACACAGTTTTTTTTATTAGATATTGATTGATGTTCTTGGAAATACACTGGTGTTCAAAATTAAGAGAATTTGTATATTTTATTGAATTTCATGATAAGAATTGAACGAAATTCAAAAATACTGCTTCGAAACAAAGATGCAACTGTTGAGCGTGGAATACGCAAGCGTATTCGCGTGTGTGGGCGGAACAGGTCGAAAAATAGAATTTATAAGCGCACGCGCGAAAATCCGTATTTCGTTCGCTTGCACATTTCGCCGATTTTCGTGGTATTTTTTTTTGCAGCAATCATTTAAAATTAATTCAAACGGTAAAAGTGAGTAATGACCAACGTTTAGATGATGGAATGAGATGGCAAATTGCAGGTAGGCTAGAAGCAGGCCAGTCGCAAATCCAGATTTGCGGATAATTCAATTGGACGCCCAGTGTCATGTCCAACTTATAGAAACAGTTTAAGGATACCGGATCCGTTGAGAGAAAGCCTGGCAAGGTTGTGCAAGAGCCTTGATGTCCAGAGAAGATCATCATTTGTCCATTAAAGCGAAATGTAACGGATGCTACAGCTTCTAAGGCCTTTCATGAGCTGTATGCAGCCATATCAACCCAAGTTTCAAGGGTGACTATATCCAGAAGACTGCATGAGAGTGGGCTGTTTGCAAGCAGACCTGTTGCTTGCATCCTGCTCAGTTCTGCGAACAGGAGAGTCTGTTTAAAATAATGCAGAGATCATACAGATTGGAGCATGAATCAATGGGTGACTGTTCTCTTAATTGATGAGTCCTGGTTCACCCTCACCAGTGTTTTTCATCGTACTTTCATATGGAGAGAACCAAGGACCCTCTACCTGCCCTCCAAGGGCCGCGGTAGCCTAGTGGTTATGGTTTTGGATTCGTGGTCGGCGGTTTTCGTTCAGTCGCGGGTTCGATCCTTGGCCGCCAAAGACCCGCCGTGTAGCCGGGGCTGATGCACGTTAAATCTGTTCCGGGCCCAAAGTCCTCCCGTTGGCGTGGTGTGGATGTTAGGAGAAGGGGGTGCCAGCTCAGGTGTCGTCCTCGTCACTTGACCGTGGTTCAAAATTACGAGGCCCGTCGCCAATAGCTCTCGTGTTGCTTCTAGTGCGACGTTAATAAAAACTAAACTAATCCTCCATTATATACCTTTCTCTGCAAAATTAATCCTCATTAAACTTTATTTGTGGGCCGCGGTAGCCTAGGGGTCAAGGTCATGGACTAGCGGCTGGCGGTTTTCGTTCAGTCGCAGGTTCGATCCTTGGTCACCAAAGACCCGCCGTGTAGCTGGGCTGATGCACGTTTAATCTGTTCAGGGCCCAAAGTCCTCCCGTTGGTATGGTGTGAATGTTAGGAGAGGGGGGGGTGCCAGCTCGGGTATCCTCCTCGTCACTTGATCATGGTTCAAAATTACGAGGTCCGTCGTCAATAGCTCTTTAGTTGTTTCTGTTGGCCTGCCTCAGAGTAGGCCTTTGATAATTTAATTTAATATAAATGCCACATCAACAGAGGAAGACAAATTCTAATATTTTAAGATCTAATTTTATTTACATAATGTACATAGTTTACAGGACTAATTAATATCATCACTGTATCAGCCAAACATCCAAGTAGCTAGCCAGCAAGTCCCATCCTAATAAGATCTCCTTTGTATATATTCCGGAATCTGCATTCGACACCGTCAACTCGACAGTTAAGAATCGGCATCCAATGAAAAATAACTTCATATGACGTAATTGAAAATTACAGTCGAAGGCAAATTCCGATTCCATCGCCAGATGCGTGGAATGACGTCATATCGGCAACACGTAATTCCAAAGCATTACCGCGATATGACAACAGCTTCTAGTGTGACATCAATAAAAACTAAACTAAACTACCTGCCCTCCAATGTCCAAGAATGGGACCATTATGCCAGTGGAGGCTGGATGATCTGGGCAGGCATCATTTTGGTAGGCCGCACATACCACCATGTTTTTGAAACTATGACTCTTGAGAGGTATAGGGAAGAGGTCTTGAAGCCGTACATCTGCCTTTTCAAGGGTCTAATCGGTCCTGATTTCCTTTTAATGAGTGAGAGGTTATGTACGGCACTGCTAGTCAACGAATTTCCGGAAAGTGAGGATATTCACTGGATGTATTGGTCAGCCAGATCTTCAGACTTTAATTCCATAGAGCAGGGGTGGCGAACCTTTATGTATCATCGTGCCATTTTTTTCTAAACAATATTTAATGAGGTCATATATGTGCCATCAAATAATTTTGACTTCGTGATTATTGGGAAAATAATAATACCAAATACTATCAACTCAAAATTCTTTATTTACTTAAAAAAAAATACATTTTTCAATATCTCAGTTACATAAGTGCAATTCAAATTGAATTAATGTGACTTCTGTTGTTGCAGATTAGATGACAAATAACTTATATTATGATTGCAAAATGTTACTTTTATCAAAATGCATGCTGAACTGGAGTCATCTATCAAACAGTTTCTAAGTGAGTCTTTAATGCTATTTATCTCTGAAAATAATGACTAGCTGGAATAGGTAGATGAAAATAGGGTTAAAATAGCATGAGCCAGCTTCTTCAAACATTTATATGTGTCTGGTAATGAATTCCATGTTTCCAAAATTTTGTTATTGGCATTTTTGCTTATATTGCTTGTCCGTCTTTTTTGTTTCAATTAATTCCAACTCTTTCCATGTTTGAATAAATTTTTGAATCCATATTGAACTAGACTGGAAATCAATCAGCTGCATTTCAAGTTCTTCAATTTCCAAAAAATCGAATTGGGACAAGTTCAGTTTATTAAATGAAATCACATCATGGTATATAATAAACTTGAGTGTTTCCGATATTTCTTGGAACTGAGAAAATCTTGCTTAATTGAAGAATCAATTACAGAAATTAATTCTTGACTGACTGTTTCTTTGTTTGGTTTCTCATATATATCTAAATCGTTGATAAATATTTCTCTTCAAGTTTGGAAAATACTTGTAGTTTCTTGTAATAATATAGTTCATGTGTGATAACATGCAGTTTAGCGTTAACAGCATGAATAAGATCTATCATGACGATTATTGTTTTTTTTTTTTGTGTGCCTTGAATCTTTACGTTCAATTCATCGAAACATTTTCATATGCTGTAAAAAACATCAATTTTAAAAGCTACATAACACCCAACTACTGTGGGTATTGTTCAATTTCCCCCTCATTTTGAGGAAACAGTCTGATTTCTTCAATCAACAAATCTTTGAAGTACGTTCCTGCGGTTCAACCAGCGAACATTATTATACATCAATAAGTCATTATACACCTAACACATCAATCAATAACTCCCGAGACTAACCCAGAGATGGCGCTCGTAGTAAACTAGTAACCAGGTCTTTCTAGAGTACTAACCTTTGCTTGAAACGTGTCAAAATTTTAAGTCGATCGGACCAGAAACAGCTGAGTTATCAAGGTTGGAGTAAAGTCGTTTTGTAGTTTGTTTAAAAAATGGAAAAAACCGAGTTTCGTGTTCTGATAAAACATTGTTTTTTAATGGGTAAAAACACAGTGCAAGCGAAACAATGGATTGAAAAATGTTATCCGGACTCTTGTCCATCAAAAGCAACGATTTATCGGTGGTTGCCGAGTTTAAACGTGGTCGTACCGACACAAATGAAGCGGAACGCTCGGGTAGACCTGGAGAAGCCGTTACACCGGAAAATGTGAGTGAAGTGACAAAAATTATAATGAAGGATCGTAAAGTGAAGCTCCGTGAGATTGCTGAGATGACACAGATATCATAAGGAAGTGTATTTACTGAAAAAGGTTTTTTGAAGTGAAGTGAAAAAGGTTTTTTCCAAGTGGGTGCCGCGATTGCTTTCGATGGAACAAAAACAGCAACGAGTCGATGATTCAGAAAGCTGTTTATCGCTATTTACTCGCAACAAAAAAGATTTCTTGCGAAAAAAAAAAATTTGGAAAAGTGTTGGAAAGATTGTATCACCCTAAAAGGTGATTAACAAAAGGTGTTATGTTGATGAATAAAAAAAAATTTTGCAAAAAAAATGTTTTCAATGTTAGACTCGGGAGTTATTGATCGATGTGTTAGGTGACTTCATTTAACAAAGCATCACATTTTTGCTTATTTAAAGCCTGCGATGAAATGAGATTAACTACTATTTTTGTGACCACCGCCATTACATTATCAAGAGATGTTAAACCACTCTTAGCACACTAGGCTTGTTGCTGAATGATGCAGGGGAATTCATGAATCGAATGTCATACGTTTGTTTGAAATAAACTTATAAAACCATTTGTTTTGCCTACTATACTTGGAGCACCATCAGTTGTTACTGAAACAGTTTTTTTCAAATCAATTTCTTTCTCAGCAAGTGAATTTTTAACTGCCTTACAAATATCTGTGCCCTTTGTAGTTGTTAGCAACGATGTTATCGCAATTAATTTTTTCTTAATGACGTTTTCTACGCAATGTCATGGAAAAACAGCGAAACGTGCAGATTTAGTGAGGTTAGTGCTTTCGTAAAGACATGGCGATGTAAAAGGATCGGAGTTAATGTAAATTTTTTGTTAATCTGCTACTTTTTCGGCCAGTTTTATGATTCTTTCTTTTATTGTATTTCTAGGTAGAGGAATATCTTTGATGTGCTGAATTATCTTTATTATCAAAATCGTCAAAAAGTGAGGGCGCGCATGCTAACAGGGCTTCCTTCAAAAACTCCCCTTCTTGAAAAGGTTTACTATGCCGAGCAATGACATTTGTAGCTGAGTAATTTACAGCACTCGTTTGACAATTTTTGCCAAGATATTTAATCATAGATGTCGACTGTTTATCACTGTAATTAATTCTTTTTGCTTTGGTTCACTTTTTTGAATATCAAATTTGTGATTTGTTTCAAAATGGCATTTTACAAATGATGTTCTACATACCACTGTTCCAAAACATAAAACACACACTGCTTTGTCATCTTTACTAATCATGCCATATTTCTGAGTCCTTCAAGTTCCAAATTCTCTGATACACTTATTATCTTGCATCTTTTGTTTTTTTGCTGAATTAGCCATATTAAATAACAGTTAAAAACCGTAAATATAACACAAATAAACTTTAAAATACAATTGTATCAATGAAATTGACTATTATGCTATGCGTAAACAAACTATGCATCATTAGCAATTGTAGTCCACGATATAACTACAATAACAAGCATTTGTTATTGTAGTTATATCGTGACTTTGTGGTTGGTGGCGTGTCCACAATATTGTGTCGTGTGCCATTGGTTCGCCATCCCTACCATAGAGCAGGCCTGTGAGGCTCTGGAGAGGGCAATTGCAATTTGCAAGCCCTTTCTGAGAACCATTATAACAGCGTTGTTGAACGAGTGGGACCAATTGTTACAGGAACTAATAAACCCCCTTATTTCCAGCATAAACTTACGTTGCGAGGCATATATATCTGTCAGAGGGGACCATACCCCCTATTAACCCATTTTTTTAAGTCTGCAACTGCTGTTTCATACCTTGTGACTTCGATGAGTGTTACGCACGATAATGTGTGTGTATTATAACTGTTGAATAGCTGTTTTTTTGTATTATATCAACCCTATGTACACACCAAATTTCTTTAAAATCTGTCCTGTAGTTCTAGAGATAATCGACCAAATTGGAAAGTTCTCTTAATTTTGAAATCTCACTTTTGATGCTTCTCTTTAAATCTGATCTCTCTAAAGACAAGATATTTGGCAAATTACCATCATGCAGGCAAGAGTTAATTAATAAGGGTGGAAAATATATTGTACTCTAAATGCTATTAAATTTATGAAAATGTATTTTCTTTTACTTCACTAGTGGAAAGAACTTTCCAGTTGACCTAATACTAACTTTATGTCCACAATGTTTTCCTCTTATAAAAAAAGTACAGGAACTGCTGAAGCAATGGGATGTAAAAAAACTAGATCGGAAATACATGGCTTTTTTTTTTTTTAGACGTTTCTTAAAATATTTGTGGTAAACATAGCTTAAATTAATAATCTTTTTTAAATATTAATGGAATACTGAAATTAAAAAAAAAAAAAAAAAAAAAAAACACATTTGATGAGTATTACATCAGTATTATATAGAAAGGAAAGAAGAAATGAAAACTGTAATTAGAATTAATATAATGAACTATTTCTTATTTTATCTTCATAGAGTAATGTTCTGATCACAAATATTTCTTTTATTCAAAAATTAAATATTTCACCACTACTTGCAATTTTTATATCATTTGCTATTGATCCTCCAGCAATTATTTCTGATTGATTGATGTAAAAGGGATGTGGAGAAACGATGGTTGTTCCTCCCCCCCCTTTTTTATATGCAATTTTTCTCAGATAATTAATATCATAGTACTTCACCACCTGCGTGAAAGCTGTAAATATTATTTTTTGTTTGTCACTTCTTTCTTCTAAAGTTTTCTGTTAGAAAAAGTGCATCAGGAATCTATTAGGAGTATGTTCTAAAGATCATTTGTATGGAAGGTATAATTTACACAAGTTAACATAATTTGTTCTAGATCATTAATTCTATTGCAAGTTGAACAAACTGTATTAACTGGTAAGTTTAATTACTTTAAAAGACCAGGTTATTATCATTTTATGTTGAATGACTGCTCATCCAGAATGTCCTATCTTTTTGTCCAATGTGTATATCAATGGTTGGAATGTTCCTTCAAATTTCTATGTATTTACTATAGTAAAAGTTTCAATAAGTTTTTTTCTTGTCGGGTTTTTTTTTTTGATAACTTTATCGATAGCTGTCTACTGAGGCTACCCAATTGATATTTACATCAAAATCTATTACTGCTCCTGCAATTCTATCCACTTGTTCATTCCAAAAAGTTTTTGAGTGACTTGGAATCCAAAGAAACACCAACTATATATTTTAAGTGAATGTATGATAATCCTTGTGGTCAGTCTATGAATAACTTTGGAGGACTTGATTGAGAAGTTT
The DNA here is from genome assembly GCA_019974015.1 of Nephila pilipes. Lineage (NCBI taxonomy): Eukaryota > Metazoa > Arthropoda > Arachnida > Araneae > Nephilidae > Nephila > Nephila pilipes. The sequence continues at coordinate 127,997 of BMAW01125873.1, read as the reverse complement.
TGTAATGCAAATAAAACTGAATAACTGTTGGATAAAATGAGCAGATTATTATGGGATTTTATTAATTCATTCAAAACTAGGCAAATAGCCTGTACTTCAGCCGTGAAGATGGATTTGATCAGATTTATTTTACAAGTGAAGGAAGCATTTTGAGCATGTCTGCTATTAAAATAATGTGTAGGTTTTTAGATTTATCTGTAGCTATTATAAATAATTCCAGGAATTTGTGTTCTATCAATTTATTAAATTAGCTATAAATTATACGGAATGGTAGATTTTTATTTTATAAGCTGAATTCATTTGTAAAAATCATTGGTTCTCAATGGGGATGGTGGGAGGATGCTGATGGGTGGTGAATGTATTTTAGTCAGTTGGAGGATGGTGGCGGCAATGTTTTGGGCGGAAGGGGGAGAGGGGCGATATGAGCATGTTTTACCATTTTAACTTGATTTTAAAACTCTCAAATAAAATTATTAAATCAATTATCCAATTTATACCATTTCTACCAATAAAATAATGAGTTTATGAAATGGTCAAATTTAATCCCCTTGTTTTCCCATGTCTTATCTTTCTTCAACATCTACAATTGTGTTTTCACTGTACAAAAGAAAGCAAAAAGAAACAGGAGATTGGTGCTTCTGGGTAATTGGTGATAGTTTCGCCTTTGTGTGTATTGAAAGAAAATGACTTTCAACACTCTCTATTGCAAAGATGTATTAGAAAAGGAGTTAGATGAGACTGCCTTGCACAGTTCTTAGAATGTGGAGAGGAAGTTCTCTGAAACTTGATTTATTTTGCCATTGGGAAAAAAGTTATTCTAGGCAGGATGACATTTAAGAACTCAACACTCAGGACCAATTTGGCTGATCAGTGCAGTGCATGTGTCATCTGTTTTTCTTGGCTCTTTCAAGCCATTTGGTGAATTCTTTTTATCACGATTAATTGCAGTGCAAGCATTGTGTGTCGTTTCAGTATGAATATTTGATCTGATCCATATTTCTTGTGTTGGTTTTCATTTGCATCATTTTTGATTCCCCCCCCCCTTGTTTCAAGTTACTTTCATTGTTTATTTGGCAAGCCAGTTAGGTATGTACACTTACTATTCTTCATAATTTATTATTAACATTTAGAACTCGGCTGATTCTAATATCCTTTCCACTTGGAGCTTTTAGGATGGAGGAAAAATTTTCTTTCCCCCACTCGGAAGTTCGAGTTCTCCACATGTGGTATGGTTAGTTTTTTAGTTACAAAGAGGAGATAGTAAGGGTTGCTGATTTTTAGTCAGTAATCATTGACGAGTAAGAAAGATCCTAATATTTGGTGCCATATCATATAACAATTTTTTCTGAATTCCTGGTTCCCATTTTTAATTGAGTGACTTACAAATTTTCAAATGTATATTTATCATAACTTAGTCGTGTATTACTTAAATTAACATTTTCAAACAAAACGAATAACAAAGAAAGCGACATCTATACCATATTACTAAGATATTTTCTAGAAGCAAGTATGTTAAAACAATATTAAATTAATAGCTTCTGTAATCTCATGACTATACTCTTTGAGAATGCTATAGTTCAATCATGAACATGTAATAGTTTATTCGGTGCTTGCATATATATATATGCACAATGTATACATATGGGTATGTAATCGCGTAGCTTATTGTGCAGACTTTATCTGTGGTCTCATTATTGCAACTTATGTATTTAACTGCAACATTGAACCCATGTAATAAAAAATACCTCATGTTTTCAAAATTATTCGATGAAATATGTAAAAGAAGGAAAAATTTAAGAACAATACGTTGAACTTTATTATTAAACATTTTATTTTTTTAAATTAACGCCCTTTTAATGCACAAAAAAATCAATGTACTCCAAATATTTTGATTTGACATTTTAATAACATTGCATTTTGAAACAATAGGAAGGTTACTGGTGCGGGCTTTATTAATTTGAACGACGGTCAAGCAATGAGGACAGCATCCACTCACCAAACTTTCACACCACACCAACATCAGGACTTAGAACCTAGACAGGCTTAACAGCCTGTTTTCAATTGAACAGGACTCGAACTCACAACTCAATCCGGACTACAAGTTTGCAAAATCACTAGTCGGCTACTGAGGCCCTTTTGTGGTTAAATATTATCAAAAGTGAGATTTAAAAAATAATTTTTAACATAATTGAACACGTTTCAAAGTTGCTGAGTAAATCTTAAGTACGTCAAATTAAGGCAAAACCTTCAGTTAGTTCATGCATTCCAATGAAAATAATATGCAACACTTTTTTTATATCAAATATTTTCATGAATCTTTAATCTTAAAGGGAAAAAAGTTTTAATTTGTTTTTTTTTTAAATATTTTTTTGTTTCTAAATGAAACTTATATCTTAAATTGAAAAGTTCTTGTAACATTGCTTTTGAAATGTCTGTTTTAAAAATGTAAAGTGAATTCTACTTTTTAAAAGTTTTTTTGTTTATTTTTTTCCTTTTCTTTTTATTAAAAATGTTTCAGTTTTAATCTTTTTTGTAACTTTTTTTTTTTGTTTTTTTTATTGGTTTATGTGGATTATTAAATAAATTGTGTGTTATTCTTCGAATCAATTCTGGTCAATACAAAGAACCACATTGCATTCCTTACAAATAATAGTTGTTCTTATTTGTATATTCTTTTTCGCACAACATGTGTACTTTTTTCTTTTCTTTTCGTCAATTGTGAGAAAATTTATTATCATGTGTCTTCATTTTTTTATTACTGAAGGGTCTGCATTTTTATGATTAAATTTTTCTGTCACAGATATTATTAAATTCGTTCTAAATTCTTTTAAAATGAGTTTTTAACATAGTTTGGCATGACTTAAATATCAGAAACACAACAATATCAATGAGACTAAAGAATAATTTTTTGTCAATTTCCCAGTTCGTCTAACAAAAGTGTAGGTGGATGCCCTGCAGTCTCCTAAATCAACATATCCCATGTGCTTGCGGTAATCTGCCACATTTTTTTTTGTTTGGAAGTGGTTAATTTTTCTTTTTCCCATTCAGCAAAATCAGATATTTTTTGGGTGTCTATCAACAAAATTTTCTGCAGCTGAATCTTTCTTCAAATTCTCAATCTCTATTTCTGTGAGAAATTTCAGATTCATTCTAAAAATTCGAAGAAAAAACAAGTGAAAAGAAAATTCTCTCGATCATAGACAGCGTAAAGTCATCAAATGGAGTATTTTTTCGAATTTGGTTGTTCCTAAAGGTCGCCAATGATAAGGAATTCGCACACAACTGATAACATTGGCAAAAAATATCCTCACCCAATTATGGACAATAGAAGCAAAGTCGTAAAAAGGGTCAGGGAAAGTTGTAAAAGGATCTGCTGAAAAAAAAGGGGGAAAGAACTGTCTCTAGATAGCTTGGTACAGACGTTGTACCGCAGCCGAAGCAAACGACAAAATTTTTTTTGGTACAGCATATGTACCGCCGATGTTTAAAGGTTATTTTTGAGAAATGGTTATCTTTCTCTCATCATATTTTGCTGCCACAAATGATGTTGGTTAGCAAAAAATGTCGTTAATACTGTGCCCACATACTTGGAAATTTGGATTTGTGTGCATTGATGATTTGTTCAATTGTCATTAGACTTGCAATTACTTGCATGTTTACTTTTTAACAATGTGTTATTTAATAACGCAATTAAACCATCTTATTTGAAGGAGTCTCTTCAAGAAAGCTTATTGTGACTAACAAATTAAGGATTTCTCATTTTTTATGAACATCAAGGACAAATTTCTAAAGGTATCCATGGTCTCAGGCTATTATCAACCTTATCTCAAAAATGGGACAATGGTGTGATAACCTCTTATAATAATTGTATACTATATTTAATTGCTAAATCTGAGAAGCTCATACCATTGGCAAAGAGTTGATACTGCCGCATGTCAAGGAAATTTTAGAAAAGTTTTTCTGTCATGCAGCCACATCCAATATAATAAAAAAATATCCCATTAAGCTACAATATAGTGAGATGATGAATTGATGAGAGGGCTGAAGACATTCAAGTTTCCTTATGCAAATGCTTGATACCACCAAGTCTTCTCTTCAAGTTGATGATCAATTTTGCCTAGTTATGAGGCTTTACTCCTGGCATACATCAGAAGATGCTTAACAAAGAGATACAATTCAAGAGAGGCTTTTTGCTAGCAGTTTGATTGCAATTATGACCTGTGTGGAGACTGGGTATTTCAGAATAGTCCCACTGTAACTCATGCATGTGACTAAAATGGGTACCCAGCGTCTGCTGGTATAACGGGGCACTCTGCCCCTGGGGATTATATCAGGGTACCTCAAGGACTTGCCTTCTTTTGGTATGTATGGTCATCATGACCCTGAGGCACGCTAGTGATCTTTTTTTTCCCCATGGGGTTTACTATCTTTGGTAAACATAGGTGATGCACCCCTGGATTACCTTAGTGGTCCTTCTGTATTTTCAATTCTCCTTCTTGTCAATGAATTTTTGTCTTTTTTTCAATTTTTTCACATCTAGACCACAGTTAATTCTTGTTTGGCGCTGCGTAGCCACATCTTGCTTTTGCACTAATAACCTTTACATTCACTCACTTGATTGCAATTACTAAAAGTGAATCTATAATACTGTCAAAAGATTATTTTAAAGAGAAAAATATTTCTCTTGAGAACATTATGTCTGTTTCTGTTGATGTAGCCTTTGCAATAAACCGGACATCATCGTGGGTTCATTGCCCTTTTGAAAATGGAGGAACCAGATATTTTAGCTGTTCACTGCATGATTCACCGATGGCATTTAGTTGTAAAAAACTTTATCGACCTCACATCAGTCATTACAGTATGTCATCTCTGCTATGGACAAAATTCATGTATTGCATCGAATGATTTAATTATTCCAGCTGCTGTGTAATGACAATGATAAATAATTCAATCATTTCCTTGTACTCATCAAAGTTTGCTGGATCTCCAAAGGCACCTGAATCTCCTGCCTCTGTTACTTCTGGAATCTTTTTGACTTTGTGCTTGTATTTCTTGAAGAGAAGGTTGGAGCTCTGATGGACATATTGTCACTATTTAAGATCGATGTTGCTTACATGACATATTTTTTCGCATGATTTAATAGAATTAATATGCTGCTACAAGGTGACAAGCTCAATTTGATCACAAAATCTGATCTTATCTTCCTGAACATAGTCACTTTATGGATGCAGAATTTTGGTTGCAACAAGCTCGATCAGTTTCCAATTTTGTAGCATTGCATAAGAACAGTGAAATTCCCTTTGATGATATACAAATTTACTGTCAACACCTGGAGTCTTTGCACAACGACTTTTCTAAGAATTTGAGGACATTTTGTCGCTGCGTCATGAACTCTTTTGTGAATATTGAGACATCAGAGGTTCATATTCAAGAGGAATTAGTCAACTTTCAACTAATGAAACTTTGAAAACCAGCTTTCAGAGTAGTGATTGTCTCACAGAATTTTGGCTTTAAGGTAACACAATCCAGGACTGGGGATTACAGTCAAAAATTATTTAATTGCCTCCCCTTCCTCCTACCTCATTGAAAGAGGATTCAGTGTGTGACGGATCTAGTAACATGTAAGAGAAACCGACTCTAAATCTTGCAAATGGGGGACTTGACTTAAAATATTAAACCAAATTTTAATCAACTGTTTTATAACCATCAAACACAGCCATCCCACTGATATAGATACTTCATTGTTTCATTGATTCTATTTTTTTAGTTTTGTTCATTGATACTGTTTCTTCAAAATTAAATAATTAAAAATAAGTTCTTTTGTAGCATATTTTTTTCCCTACAGTAGTCATTTTAATTTTAACAAATAGACTGCAAGAATCTGCCGCAGAAAAAATATCGAGTTAAACAAATTTGGTGTTTAAGTGTATTGAAAAAAATTGTTCGAACAATTTACTTCTTATATTTCAGCAACCCCCTTCCCTATATCTTAAATTACAGAATTTATCATGGTGGCCATTGAAAAGTTTTTCACTCATTGGGGGGGGGGGAGGCAGCAGCAGCTTTCAAAAAGATAAGAATCACTGGTATAAATCATGCAGGGACTGTTAAAATTGATAAGTCTGATAGATTCAATCTGCTCTCCAAGTATATTCAAAATGTGAAGGATATTTTTAACACTCATTTCATCATCTTTCAGTTATTCTGTATTTATTGTGCCTGGGCTATTGAGAGGCATATTGGAGAAAATTTGCCATTTGAGATTTAAGAGATGAAAATTTTTTGTGATAACTTTCTAATTTTTTTTGAAGGAATATCCTGTCAAACAATTTTAAAATAACAATGTTTGGGATCCATTAAAGGAGACCCAATATGATTCTGAAGGCTTTGGTTTGAATTATATTGCAAGGTTTAAGTTGACAACTAACCTTTTATTTAAAAAAGATATAGCAAATGTATGCTACTGTTGGCTAATTTAAAAAGATTTCTAGCTCTCGAACCGTAATGTTTACGTAACATATGTGTAAGGGCATAAGCCTTTTTCAGAGCTTTGTTATTATTGGTTGATTCATGATTGTAACATTTTGATTCCATTTAGAAAAATATACTCCTAAATATTTGATGAAGGTTTACTAGTCAACATTAAGTTAGGAAGTATTCAAACCAATCTTTTGATTGAAAGTTTTATTGTACTATTGACAGAGCTTAAAATTAAATTGCAGTATTTGTACAACTGATTCATTCTTACTAAGGATATATATATATATATATATATATATATATATATATCAAGAGATTATTGGGAACAATACTTGAAAATATCATCAGTATAAATAAATCAAGCATTCAACTCCAAGTTTCAGTGTTTCGAAAAAAAAAATCATATAGATGTTTTATAAAATTGAGGATAGAACACTGCCATGAGAAAGACTTTAAAAAATGTTTTCTTTTCCTAATGAAAAGTGACCACTCCATCAAATTTATAGAGATCAATAATAGAGAAATGTTTTACTGAAAATTGGAGACAAAGCTATGCTTGTGGGTCTATAAAATAAGATTTTAGTTTTTTTTTTTGTTGCAGAATTTTGGAATTGGAAAAATAATTGTATCTTTTCATGAATTAGGGACTAAGGAAATCTCAAAATGCCATTGAAAGATTTTTTAAAAGAAACTGTATGTTCTTTTTGATTTAATTGTTTTTGGAATGTAGCTGTGTCAGAAGTTGTATTCCTGGATTTTTTGTTGCCCTATTTAATTCAGAGATATGAAACTGTTTATTAATTAAGTTATCTTTCACAAGAAATTCCAAAGGGACTCATGGAGAGTATTATTAGATGCAAAAAGGTTAGCCTGGATTTGTGGATGAGTAATAATTCTATTACAAACTTGAAGTATTTTCAAAGTTCATTCATGATTCATCGAAGTTGAAATTTTTTTTGGGGATATTCAAAAAAAGGTTCTTTGATTAGAAATATTGTTACAGATTTTACACAATGTAGATTCTACTTGCTTCATCACTAATTGCCTATCCAATTTTTTTTTATAACTTTTCTCTTATGATACTTAGAACATTAATTTTGTGATGAGAGGGCAGAAATCACTATTGAAGGAGCTGTCTAATATTTAGGTATTTGTATATCCAAAAAGGTTGGAGGAGTGAAAGGTAATACCTATGAGTGCAGTAGCACCTACAATATATCTGTGTGTAGGAGTTATAATATTAAAAAAAAAGTCTTAGTCAGTTTACCGTTCCACAAAAATGATTTACTATAGTGATTAGAACCCCACACCCAGTGATGAAGGTTAAAATCTGCAAAGATGAAGGCTGGGTTTGTCAAAGATTCTAAATAGGATTTAATCAATAAGATACTGAGTTCCAATGATACATATAAATTTATAGTATAATAAGGGATAAATTAATTTATATTTATGTGCATAGCTAAAATTTCTGATTCTGGGGATTGTGTTAATGGCATAGAAATTTATTGAACAGGTATTTGTCAGTACTGCTATTAGCAGTCTCCCCTCCTTTTCTATCATGTCTGAAAATAATATTTTTTACAAAACGAAGTCCATTGTCTGGTTTAAAAAAAAAAAAAAATCTGAAAAATCCAAATGTCTGTGAAATGTGGAACCAAATTGATTTGGTTTCTTTTTTGCTTCTACAATTCCATTGCAGAAAAGCAGGAATGTAAGAAAAAGTATAATACAAACATTTTTTAAACCTTTACTTGAAAAATCTTTTAATTTTTTAAACCTTTATTTTTTACTTAAAAATTACATAACATGTTTTCCAATCTTTTTTCTATATCTTGTAAGCTGACTTTCTGCCAGAGCAACACTTGGGATAAACTTTTAAATGCTTATCAAAAAGACATTTTTGTTATGTGTCCGAGTAAGGCTTGTTATAGTTGGTACGTAAGCAGTTGTGCTGTCTCAGCAATTCTCAAAGTAAACTGTTAGTGGTTAATGTATAGTAATAAAAAACATGTATTTTTTAAAAAATATGTAAATTGATTCAGTTAATTGTAATAATATCACTTAAGAAAAGGAAGTGATACATTGAATGGAAGGCATCTTATTTATGTTAGAAAAACATTTATCTCTGATGCCTTTTTTTAAAATTGTGTATTTAAAATAATCACTACTTGTATTTTTGTATTACTTTCCATGAAAAACTTTTCTCTTTTTCTTTTTGCAATGAAAGCAAATGATTATGCTTGAAAAATTGTAGTTTTTCCATTGGTGCTGAATCATATAAATTGCAGAATTGTAATACTATCTTTGTGTGTGTCTGCAATGGTATCATAAATATTTTTCATAAATACTTATAATCCTTAAATATTTTCTCCTTTAATGACATTTTTTGCGTCTGTGCATGCACATACATGTTTGTTTATAGACATTAAGGAAAATATTTATGGATTTACAACTCTAAAGTGCCTTTAAAAAATAAATTGAATAAAAAGAAGGAAAAAAAATGTCACATACATGTGTGCCTGAGGTTAAAGATGGAAAATTGCAAGCTTTTAAGTATATCAAATAATTTTTTTGTGTGTAAAAATCAGGAACATAATTGATAAGAAACATAATTGTTCATACAAATAAACATGTCATTAATTACTGCATTGTATTGAAATGTACATTATATAATATTTATGTAGAATATATATTTTCAGTTTTAACATTTTATTAGTATGAATTATGATTTGAATTGAGTTTATAACTTTAAATAATCAAGAATTTGTAATATTTTATGTAATTAAAAGATAATTGCCAAATAAGTGGGAAAAGTAATTGTATTGTTAAAAGGAATTTGATTATTATGCCACTTTGAATAATTTGACCATTAAACTTGCAAATTTTTTTAAAAAATGTATAGTGCTAATTAATAACCTTTAAGTATGAAATTAATGTGTTGAAAATTAAAAATAGTTTTTTCTCTATCTCTTGCCTATTGTGTAATATAGTAATGTGCTGCACAATTTATCTTAGACTTCTTGAGCAGACATTTTAAAGAATGAATTTGAAAATTAAACATCCAAGACTTTTTAAACTTATTTTATTAGTTATCGTTTATAAAATAAATTATCCTTTTCTTTTGAGCAAGCATGGTGTAATAATAATTTATTATATTAAAACCTGGTATGTTTTGTTTAAATCTTTTTAATGTAAACATATCTAATAATTGAAATTAAATGCTTAAAAAAATAGAAACTACACATTTATTGACAAATTCCAATTAGCAGTTTAACTAGTTGTTGATTTGATAGATGTATAAACATATGGATGAAAGATGATGATTTAAATATTTATTAAAATTATGAAACTAAATTTTGTGATATCTAACAAAATTTTTTGAATTTGTATATCAGCTGTGGAAAAGAAAAAAAAAAAAAATTGATTTATATTGAAATAATTATAAATTGATTATGATTATTAAAATTGCCTCCATTTTCATGAGTATTTTTTTTTTTTTAAGATTTGCAACATCTTGTTAATGAAGCTGATAAATTTCTTAATAAAGAATCAGACTATGATATCATAAAGGAGTACTTACATATGTCTATAAATTGTCAAGAGCTGTTGGATATAATCAAGGAATTGTCAACTTCTGATATTCGCAATGTTAGTATTTATTTCCCTCAAAATTTAATATCTTTATTTTTCTATTGATATTCTTTGATGTATAACGTTTTATCTATGTTTACTTTTTCATTAAATGGCATGTATATTAAAAACAATTTACAGTTTATTTATTTGGTTTTTCAGATGTGTTAAGGAAAATTACTATAATATGATACATTTAAAATTTTGTTTAGAATACAAGTAAATTTGTTGACAGATAATAATTAAATTTTATGTTAGGAATCATTATATTTATGAATATTTTCTTCCTAAATATCTTTTAAATGTTATTAATGTAAATTAGCTAATGAATTTAATTCAGATTAGTTATTAATTCATTACAAACTGTCATAGTAATATAAATGACATAATGATGTTTTCAAACTGGAGTATTTGTAAAAATTTAGCAAAACTATGTAATGTATGTATGGAACAAAGTAGTTCCAGTTTGTTGAGAAATACAGGAATAAATCCACTTAATTACAAAATTAAGAATTAAAAATATATTTTTTGATTTTATCACAAATTATTTTCATCCCCTGAAGAATTAAGTATATTTTTTTCATTGTAAAGAAAATGTTAGTATGTTTTGAAGTAGTAGAAAAAAAAATTCGGTCAAAATCTTTTTTTACATTTCTCAAAAGCAGAGGATTCTATACCTTTCTATAAAAAATCATATATTGCTAACAAATAATTATTAAAATTATTTATTTTTTGAAATTCAAGTTAAGTGCATTCATTAGTGTAAAAAAAATGTAAGATGGTGAAAAAGAAATGTGTTGGAGTCTTGTTGACATTAATAATAAGTTCAGAGCTATAGAAATTTGTGTAAGTTTTTTTTCCTAATCAAATAATAATTGATATTAAAAAAAATCACATAATTGTTACAAGGTAAATGTACAAAAATATAACAAATCATGAAAAATCAAATTGATAAATTACAGGAATTACTAAATATATATAAGGTAATCAGTATTATGATTTCCAGGGGTATGGAAATTACCTACTAATTTTTCTAGCTTGCTTTATTTTCTAAAATATTTTCTCAAGAAACATGTTAAAGTGGTTTTATGGATGTATTAGAAGATTGCTTTTTATGTTTTGTACGTTTAATTTCATTGTATTATTTCTTTTACAGGCCATGCTTTTGTTAAATGCATTATCCTACATCCTTATTCGTATAGCAAGGGACTTGGACATTTATATTACTGCAGGAAAATCCATTGTGAATGGAATTCTATCTCATGGAATGAATATTGTGTTCAATTTCTTAAAATTTGATAAAACGGCATCCAGAACAAAATTAGCTTTACATTTGATAACCTCAATGATTGCTTTAGGAAACCAAACAGCTCTTCAAGTTGTTTCTAAATTAAATTTTTCAGATCCTCTTTACATGCGTTTATTAATTAGGAGAAATCGCTCAGTAAGTTAGATATCTTTTCTTTTCAGTTTTTAAGACTATTTAGGTATCATTACAACCAGATAACAGAAATTGCCAAAATTACTGTGTGGGCCAAATTGTGATAAACTGATAGCAATGTTTCATGGCAAACAGTGTTACTGTTTTCATTGTGTTGGTTTTTTGTATTTGATGCATATTCATATCTGCTAACTTTGGTTAAAAGTCTTTCAATCATGGTTATTGGAAATTAACAAACATTAGTATATATCAATATTAGATTCTTACTAATTAAAAAATTCTTGTAACTTATATAATTAGTTAAAATTATTTGATTATTGTTATTTAGCATATGTATATTTTGGTATCCATAACTGAATTTACAAGTTTAAAGAAATTAATGATGAAACAATCTGTAAATCACTCCCATTTTAGTCTGACCACAGAAAAGGTTTTTTGCTGTACACCTAAACCTTATTTTATGTGATATACATATTCCAAAAATTAAGGAGTAAATTAGGAAAGGCAACAATTGCTTTCAAATAAAAAATGTAAACAAAATAATGGAAAAAAAAACACACATTTAAACAAGAATGCAATTTTACAACATTTTTGGAATATTTTTTTGAGTTACAGATTTTTTTTTTCTAACTTAGATTTTATGTTAGGGATGTAAAAATTGCATTAAAAAATTACTTTTCATCTTCGAATTTGCATAATTTTAAATTCATACAAAAAAATTTACTCAAAAAAGAGGTTCAGATGTATCAATCAGGGTACATATTTATCTTAAGAGTGGTCTTTTTGTTATGCAGAAGAAAACATTGTGCTCTACCAAAAATTTCGTGTACAAACTTTTTACTGTAATAGTATCTCCAAATTGGCATAATCATCTTTTGCACAAAACAAACTGCATACGTAAGTTAGCTAACTGCTTCCTCCTTCTGTTCATGTAATATACCAGCAACAATAATAACCTTGACCACCACATGTGACAGAAAATTCCAATTTGCAAACAATGTGATAGTTATATCCATGTTTACCAGAAACCAGACTTGTTTGTTCTTTTTTGATGATATAATATCACTGGATTTTCTCCATATTTCAAAAATGTATCAGTTATGTACAAGTAAAGTAAAGAGGAGACAAAAGTAAAGGTTCGCTAGACAATAGCCACAAGTGCAACATGTTGTTCTGCAAGTTTATGAGTTAGAACATATCAGAGTACACCGGTACTTGCTCACATGATGAAGTTAATTTCTACTTTTGTGTGATTTGGGAATTAATTTGCAAGCAGGATTGACCCATCATTCAGACAGAGGTATATCAGATCATCATAGCTAAGAAAAATATTGCATTATCCAATTTGCATTGTATATTATAAAGAGAAAGTACAGATCACCAGTCTTGTTCTTAGAAGCAAATGTAAAAGGAAATAAATCATAATGTTTATACTACTAAATCAGATGAAAAGAAACAAAAACAGCTCACTGAATTAATGTACATTTTCGTAACAATAATCACAAAATCTACTGTAGACTGCAAATTCAGCAAGGAATACATATTTTTTCTTTCACCTTTTTCTTAGTGTTATCTGATTTTCTAAAATGAGATTACAATATTAACAATTAACCCCTAAAGCATTAAAGTATAATCCAGGCCTGTCCAACTCAAAAGACTTTGTTGGCCACATGCATGTTTGTGATGAATTCAATTTATCACCTATTTAATTTTGGCTCTTTTGATGCCAATTCAAATTCTTACCTGAAAAATTACTACTTTTGTCTGGAGTCGCAGGAAATGACTAATTCTCTCAAGCCTCAACAGAGAAATCCGGAACATTCTGCAATAAATTGAGAGAAATTATATTTTATTGAATTAAATATATTTGTACCAAATATAATTTCAAAAACAGTTCTGCAATTATGACACAATGCTGATGCTAAACTGTTAGGGATCAAAAGACACTTAGCAACCAAGTCTGTCTGGAACCATATGCTTCTTGGTCAAATATATTAGACTTACTGCAAACAGACTGGCTGCTGCTATTTTGCTTGATATTTGCGTTGCTTTCCCTCACTGTATCTAATACTGCACACTGCACTTTTCTATAAGTTTGCTGGTTTGGTATACATTGTGTATAGCCCACTCATGCAAGGCTCTTTTTAAACAGAGCTCAACTATGTTATTGTTTCTGAACAAGAATATAGATGAAAAATTACGACTTAGTTGAATCAGTATACCGAGATATTCTTATAGTAATGGAATATGATACGAACAACTCAAGATCATATGTTCTTTGTTATTCTTTTGTACCATAAAAGTTTAAATTTTGGTTCAGAGGACCCAGCTCCATGAGCCGTGGGTTGAAACCAGATGGACCACATACGTGTTTGCCAGGCTTGGTATAATCTATTATGAGTGTTCTGGTTTGCTAATAGGAAAGGAAAAATAGGCTTTGATCAAAGAACTATCAATCATTCAAAGTTTGTAAATCTGGATACTCTCATTCAGATGCAACACTTCGAAAGAGTGTGGGAGTTGGCAAAATAGTGCAACAAAAAGTCCAAAAGAATAATTTGGAATCATACGTAGCTCAATTTGTTTGGCTTTAAGACTATCAACTGTAAAGGAAGCATTGCTCTGCATATTTCTTTAATCTATTGCAATAAAATATCATCTCTGTCCTAATAAAAAACTCAAAAGTTTTGTTAAAGAACACAAAACTTTTTGCTATGTCTGCATAAGCATTTTGCAAATCTTGCTTCTGATGTAAAAAAAATTGATTTGAATTGTACCTGATTGAAGTAGTATTGACAATAATTCTGGTACTATAAATCTAAAAATCCTGGAAGGAGACAAAAAAACAATGCCTTAAGTCTTTTTCGTAAGATGAATATTAATGGAGGACATATAGTGGCCATCCTTAGATTATTGTATTTCGTGGAGCTTTTATGTGATATTTATGCCGATGAATTTGGATTTCAGAACAAATTACCTATTTCTGCTATTAGAACATTATTTAATGAAATAGTAAACAATAATTACCAGTATTATTTCATAATAACTACAGATGCTTAAAAAAACCATAACTTCTGTTGTAGGCATAATGAAAAGTTCCTCATTTGCTTTCAACATAAATCCATTAATATTCTATTTACAGCAGAAGCAGTGGCCATATGCCAAGATTTAGACAATCACTCAGAATTAAATAAAAAATTGTTAATATTGTCAGATGGTCACTCTATACCAGCTGCACTAAAAATTATAATATTTAATCGGCGAAAGTTACTCACAGATTTAGTGAGCAAAATATTTATTCTATCGCATTTTCATACTCGAATGATACCACTTTATATTTCAGGACACTCTGAAATTCTTTGGAATGATCTGGTGAACAGACTCCCAAAATCGTTGACAGTCCAATGTACACAACAATTGGATTGCACTTTAGGCTATCTATAACAACATTTACAGAAACGGAATGAAATAAACCAATGGAAATTTTTATTCAAGTAAATATTTTGAAAACTTAGGAAACATTCCAACCATTGATAAAATATCCAGTTGGACTAAGAGCAGAAAAGAGGAAATTCTTAGCACTCGTATCATCTGCTAAATGATCATAACTCCTGTGCTTTTACACAAATTCCATCTTGAGGATAATGCATTGTGTAGTACCCGTAACCGTATTAATGATTTGATATTCTTTTGAATTGTAATAAATATACCTTCCATAGAAATCACCTCTGGAAAAAACTCAAGATAAATCCACAATACAATATTACTTTCAAAAAACTTTTGGAAAAAACAGCTAGTTAACAAGTATTCAAAATATATAGCAAAGGATGATCTCAATATATTTGTTTTACAATGCAAGGTATAAGTTATAACATTTTTCATTGTTTTGGACATTTAAAATACATAAATATCACTACATTGTGTGATTATCAAAGATGACAAAAATTCTTTGCATGGTTTAGCAAATGGTGAGATAAATTAGTGATTAGCATGTGATATATAATATAGAAGATTAGCTCTATATTCTAATGCATTCATGATCTGTAAGTGACTTTGTTTGCCAGAGTTGGTTACATCAGTGAAAAGTGTAATAAATGCTCTGATCATCAGAAATGTAAAATAAGTTGCTTATGAAAAAATATAGTATATTGCACACAATTTGAAATCAAGTATTATCTTTTAAGTAATAACATATTGCATAAATCCAACCAATCCTATCAATGTTGTCAGTCATGAACTTAACAAACAGAATAGTATTTGTCTAAAAGTACAGTGTAAGTTCATCTCACTTAAGTAGCTGTAGATGTGTTTGTATTGTTCTGATAAAGAGCATATGCTCTGGAAAACACTAAAGATTCTCTACTATATGCATTCAGAGCTTGATGAGTGGCATACTCATAGTTCTTGATCTTGGTTGTATGTAGCTATGTTATTGATATAAATTACCATGGTTTTTATCGAGTTGAAATTATTGTGACTCATTATCTATTGCTCTTAATCCTTGTAATTTTATAATCATATCACGTATGGTTAGATACATAATTTGTACCCCTCCTCGACTGTTAGCAGGGTAGTTCTTTGTTTGATTTATCTCAAATTTTCTTATATTTTCTGACTTAACATATATGTGTGGAAAGTATAAAATATAGTCAGACCTCACTACAGCTAGCCACTGCAGACCCATTAAAAAATTCATTATAACTGAAGCTTCACTATTTCTAATTTTGTAGAAACATTCATTAGGCAGCGATTTTTCCAGTGGGAGGAAATTGGGTTTTGATAAGGAAAATTCATAGCATATCACCGAGAGATTGGCTTTATCTTTGATATGTTTGATTAATTTTATTTTATTCTAAATAGCACATGCATTTCCTTTGCAGAATTAATCATTTTTTCTAATTTTTCTTCAGGATACTGCCTAGATAGAAGAATGTCTGTTCAGCCTAAAGTTCTCATATTGATATAGAGATAGAAATGAGGGGAACACCACACAACATCTCTTTTGTCCATGAAACTATTTATTGTGTTTTTCAAAGGAGGGTTTGAGAGTGGGTTATGTGCAGTGGGCCAGTGGATTCTTAGAAAAATTGGGATAGTTGGAGAGTGGAATACTGATTATTGAATAAAGGGCGAGTGGTTGATTAATAGAAATGGTAGGGTGGATGAAAGAGCGGAATTTATGTTGGAAGTTGAGGAATGCTGTCTTTCAGGATCCAAATATGTATTTGTAAAATTATTTTAGATAAACTGGAAACTCTGTAGAAGGGAAATTTCCGTTCAGTATAAGTGAACTTTTCTCAGGAATTCACTGTAAGTGTATAAAATAACTTTAGTTGAATTGGAGTTTAGTTGGGATCAGTGAAAAGATTCACTGTAACTTAGACTTAACTATATCCCAGGTTAATATAGTGAGGTTCGACTGTATTAATAGGTAATAAAATTATTTTGAAATAAGGAATGCCCCTTATTAGATAATTTGTTTAAGTTTGTGATAATAAACAATTCTTTTAAAAAGAGCATTTCTACTAATTTTGATTTTTTTAAACAGGAAGATGAAGATGTTCGATCTGCTTTTTTAAATCTCATTGTTTTAATAATTACAGTCTGCAATGATAATATTATAAAACAGTTAACAGAAATCAAAGGTAAGTGTTTTGGGACTTTTTTCCATTTTAGCCATAACTTACTTTTTTCAGAACCAAACAAGAGCCTTTTGCTAATTTTTTCTCTAATATTTTTAATTTTACATTGTAGATACTTTTTTTTTTGTTTATTTTTCAAACCTGCTTCCCTTTTTTACTAAATAAATGTTAAATAGACTTTACTAAATAAATGTTAAATAGACTTTACTAAATAAATGTTAAATAGAAACTTATCTATTCAAACAAAGAGCTGTGGACTGTATACTAAAAATGAATATTTGTTTGAGCGACGGTTGGTACATCGTGCTCCTTCGCTGATGTCTACAGGAATAATAATACAAATTGTAAACAAAAATATGACTACTAGTGCCATCTGTACATGCAGATCGTAACAATATATGTTGGTAAACTGCGTAAACTACTGTTAGTATCATTCATAAAAAACCCTGCTATAAAAAAAAGGAAAAGGAAGTAAACCATAATATAAAAACAAATACAAAAGAATGTATTTATATTAAGTGCATCTTAAATGTGATTAAATAAAGCATGCAAAAACCAATGAAAAACAATAATAGATATTGTACATAAAAAAGAATAACCACAGATCAGACATTAAACTAAAAATGCCATTTAGCACAGCTTAGAATATTATTCCTTTTAAAACACAAGCGACATATCATTAATTCAATCATTATTTTCAAAAATCTCTATTGGTAGCAATACTTGTTTGTAATTACTTTCCTAGTGCTCAACAGAAAGGTATGACATAGAGTGACTTGATTAGCAAAATTATAAGAATATTTATTATGAAATGATCAGATCCAATATCTTGTTTGCAAATAGAAAAAATTATGTATGCTCCTGAAAGTCAGAACTTTAATTGTTCTGTCAACAACTTTATTTTCTATTGTTGTAAAAAGTGCATGGGGAATTATTGGAAATAATTGCCAATAAATATCTCTTCTTTTTTGAGTTGAGAACACAATCCTCCAAAATTCATTGTGGAAAGGAACATGCTCTGCATTATTTTCTCTTTTTGTAAATAGACTTTCTCTTACTTCCTTTAATCAATAGTTGCATTCAAGAAATAACCAAATCAAACTACATCATTTAGTTCAGAGGCATCCAACCTATGAGCTGCATGTGGCCCAGAGCACAATTCTTCGAGAATGGAATGTAGAGAGGAAGTAGTAATACTCACTGTAAGAAAATACAGCACCATAAAATTAATTGTCTTTGTACCTTTCTAACTATGTTACAATTCAGACATAATCTTTTTTGAAGGCTAGCTATGTTGTCAGAAATTTAATTGCCAAAAAAATAAAAACCATATCCAGGTGGCGAGTATCAAGGACAGCAAGGCAGATACAATTAATTATCTTTGATAAAAAATAGACTACATTTCTGAAATCACTTTGTTTTATCAAACTATTTTTAGGGGAATTGACTAACTTAAAAAAATTGTCGAAAATGATTTGATAAGTAAAACTTGTAGTTTTAAATTTTATTATTTGACTATGTAGATGTTACTGACACAGCTAAATTTGACAATTGCTTTAGAGGTATTATTGACAATTATAATGTAATTGAAGAAATTGCATTTTAAATACCATTTATTCAAAAACATAACATTCAAGAAGTTTATGTGAATTAGGGAGAAAACATTAACATGATTTCCTTTGTCTCTAACCAACATACCTGATGTTGTTACAGATGGAGCCCTACCTATGGTAAATAAAAAAAAAAAGAGGTCAAGTTTAGAAGACAATGTCATAGTTGGATTGATTGATTGGTTTTTATTACTGTCACACTAGAAGCAACATAAAGGCTATTGGCGACAGACCTCATAATTTTGAACCTTGGTCAAAAGACAAGGATGACTCCTGAGCTGGCACCTCCCTCTCCTAACAACATACCGATGGTAATCATTGTTGGAAACTCTAGTTTAATGATGTGCCATTGCTAAATACACTAAGAAAATTTATGCAGATCTTCAAAAATTACTGTCTAGGCTGTGAATTTTAAAAGGGGTTGGGATTGAATTCATGTCTAGTTTCAGGAATTTCCTAAATGTTTGGTAAAGGAGTATGGTGATGTTATACACTTTACAAAAATAAAGTGGCTCAATAGGGCCAAATGATAGAACAGAAAGATTTTATGACATATTTAATGAAATCAAATCACTTATGATATTGAAAGCAAAATGTGTAGTAAAACTTGATGATGCCTATTGGCTTGCAGATTTAGCATTTTTGGTAGATTTGATGCTCATTTAAATTACTTGAATATGTGTCTTCAAGATAAAAACTAACTTATCTCTAAAATGTTTCAAACGTAAGCATGTTCTATAAATTAAATTGAAATCATAGTAAACCCAAATAAATGCAAACAATTTTTTACATTTCATCAAGTTGACCAAACATAATCTTCAAGATGGGTCAAAAAATCGTAGTCCTACATTGTAGTTTGATGCAAAAATTTGAAGTAGATTTCTGGATTTTTGAAAAAATAAACAAATACCCCCCCTTCCCTTTAATATTGGTGGCTCAAAGTTACTGTCAGTATAGATATTATTGCTAGTAAATTTTTAATTGGAATCCAAAGAGTTATTATCTGACGTCCAGGTTAAAGAGAATTTTCATATTATTTGACTTTTATAAAACATATTTGCCATAAGAAATATCTTTCACTGCTCAATCATTCATTATTCGTGTCATCATTGTTTGGAAGTACGTACATATTTGAGCAACTATTTTCCCGAGAGTGAAGTTAGAATCAAAATATTAAAAGTACGGATACTTGGAGAACTCTTTGAGAAATGCAACAATTTCAATAGAATCAGATATTGATATATTAGTATCTAATCTTATGATTTTTATATATCTTTATTCTAATAAAATTTGCAATCAAATTTTATGTATAAATTGTAATAAAAGATGTTTCTTGTTGCAGACTCTTTATAATACAAAAATTATAAATTGTTAAGTTTAAGTTCTTATATATGTTACCTACATATTTTACATTTTTTAAGCTCATGAGCTAATGACAAATATCTAATCGTAAATTGTAACACTTAAACAGTGTCTTAAAATGAAATTTATTTTGTTGGGCCCAAAACTACTTTTCTTCTCTTAATGCAACTTAGGTAATCAAAAAGGTTGGATACTTCTGATTTAGCACCAAGAAAATCCATCAAAATGAAATATAGCCTAGTTTATAGGGTTTCATTAGAAAACTATTTTCCCCCCCTTTATTTAATATGGAATGTGTTTTTTCATAAGTTTTATGATTTATGCTTGAATTAAGTATTTCTGTAAGCACTCTTTAATATGACAAATTTGGAACCACGACCATGCTGGAGTAACAATAATCTGGATTATTGAATGTTGATATAATTTCAACTGGGGATATCCAAAATTACTGTAATTGAACATTTAAAAGATTATCCAATAAAATATTTTGTCATTCTGGCAACTGCAAAATTAAATTCAAACATTGAATATTAATTTAATTGATATTTTTGTATTTGTTAAAAAAGACAAGAAAAATTAATGAAATGCAATTATAGTTAAATAAAGTAGTGACAAGTTACTTTATGGCAAAAATGAGTATTATTATTTTAAAAAGTATCATATCTTGTTGCTTCTGTGATTCAGATATATTCTTCAAAAATTCATTTCTAATTGTAGACAAATTTAAGAGTTCTGTAGTTTTTTTTAGGATGGGGGGGTTAGCAAATTGTTTAAATACATTACAGACTTGTTCGTAGACTTTTCATTTGTCTGTGCTCTTTTTTCGTTATTTGATTTTACCTCCTGAATTTAGGCTTTTGTGGGTTTTTGAAATTTTGTGAACTACAAAACTCAACATCAACCACACACACAAAATCTTTGAGCAAATGGCTTGATTACTGTTGAATTATTGAACATGCTGAACCATCCAATCCAAATTGAAGAGCACTTACTATATATTCAAAATAAATATTTATTAAATTTAGAATTTTGGTTAAACATTATGTACCTTTATAGTGTCCAAGAATGTGTAAATATTTCACTATGTGAAATTTTGAGATTTTAAATGAAAAATAAAATTAAACTGGTTTTTAATAAACAAATAAATGAAATTTCAATCAAATTTTTTTTTTTTTGTCTTTTTGATTAAAGTCTTTTACATATAATTTCAAAAGTTTTTCTTAAAAATTTTGCCCTTTGTTTGAAAGGTCATATGTTTGTATGCACACACATTAATTCAGAAGTGATAGTGAATTATATTCTAAATGTATGAATCATGTTCGTAGTAGTAATTAATTCTTTTACTATTTTTTCTCATAGGTTTTTTTAATGAAATATTATCTGGAATGACATCAGATAGAGTATCTACAATAATTCTTGTATTAAATACATTTCGACAATATGTATGTGTTTTTCATTTTTATTTTTGTTTCTTTCACTTCATTGTATGTATGTATTTTGACACATATGTATTTCATTTTATTTTTGTATTTTTATGTATTCAATATTTTCCCCAGACTTATTTTTAAGTAAAATTTTTTTTAATATATTGAACAGTTATTAATTGCTATAGTTTGTTAAGAAAATATTTTAAGTTTAAATTAAATTTTAAAATATTTTAAATTTTAATAATTTTTTTAATATGTTTAACTAATATTATTTAAATATATTTACAATATTATTGAATGATTTATTATTAATTGTATTTTTAAAAATATATTTAACTATTTAATAACTTTGTATTATACTTTTAATTATTTTATATAATGTATTAATGACAATATTTTCAGATTTTTTTTAAAAAAATTTACTCTCATTTTAGAAAAATAAGAAAATATATTCAAAAAATGATTTTTAAAGAAATGACTTTTTCTTGTTTTAGATTATTGAAAATCGAATAATTTCCAAAACTACAAAAATGCAACTTTTCAATCACCATTCCTTAAAATCTGTCATTCAGTTATGTTATGGGAAAGGTCCAATCAAAATTGGAAAAAGAAAATTCGAGGTAAGTGGTCATACTGTAGCATATGTATGTGTACATTTTAAATGTTCTTCTTTAGTTAGTGGAATTAGTGGTTAATATTAATAAAAAAAGAAACTTCTTTTATAGGATGTAAATGATGAAGAAACAGCAGAAGTTCATTCTTGTGCTCATGAATTTTTGTTAACTCTGTGTTCTCATAAAAAAGGAATTAAATTTTCTGATCCTACCTGTGGAATGTCTGGAAGGTACAGAATCATAATTGCTTTTTAAATTGTATTTAATTATTTTTCTTAAATAATTCTTGCACATTTTTTCTTAATAGCTTTAGTAATGTTCAATAATGTAATTGTTTGAATTTTATTTTTTAAAAATTAAATCATTTATATTGTTCTGTTACGCCATGAACAAAATATGCCGATTTGATTTCTAGTTTTAATGAGTTATTTAATGTAACAGGGCAATATATATATATATATATACAGGGTGCTTCAAAAAAATGTATACACACTTTGAACTTCCATAGAAAATTTATTTACCGTTCTACAAAGTTAAATTTCAGGAAAATAGAAAGCTGAAAGTCCAATGTAATTGAAACATAAATAACAAATGTTAATACTGTTCAAATTGGTGACCTGCAGCATCAATACAATTCTGAGTACGAGTCACCACAGATTCTGTACATCGTATCAAAACGTCCAATGAGATTTCTCTACACACTGCTTGAATCTCATTCCAAAGAATGTCTTGGTTACGTGGTTTACGTTTGTACACCTCATCTTTTACTGTGCCCCACAAGAAGAAATCCAGTGGTGTAAGGTCTGGAGTCTGGTCTTAATAACCTGCTTACGTTCTTCAAAACTCAAACGTACGTCCCCCATGTTGATATTACAAATTCCAACTGATAATATAACATAGAGGGACGATTATGCTGGCACCTGGTGAAGAAATATAACATTAGCCTTGTAGAGCGGGAAAACTACAATAGTTTAAAGTGTGTATACATTTTTTTGAAGCACCCTGTATATATGTGTGTGTGTGTGTTTTGAAGGGTTAGGTGTCCATGTTAACATAAAATTAGCGTAAAATGCTCCAAAACATGCAGTTTCATTGAAAAAAATAACAATAGGAAAATATTTTCAAACTTAGGAGATATGTTGCAATAATGTGATGTGAGGCTAATGTGAAAAAATGGACAACACCCTGAAGGCATTTCGACTCTTATGGATTTTTTCATCTTGAAAATCAACAAGCTTTACTCAAAATTAATGTTGCTTAAGTTTTTCTGATATTATCTTGTGTCTATTTGTAAAAGGATTTCTATGAAAATTTAAGAAATTTGCTTCATTAATTTATTTTTGCGTATTTTCATCCATTTGTATATTGATGATTTCTGGTTGTTCTGATTAAGCTAAATTTAATACAGATTGTGTGCTTAATAAATTTGGAAACTTTCCACTTGTTACAGACTAGGAAAATTAATTTTATTAGTTGATAGAAAATAAAGTTTCCATAAGGGATTTTTTTTTTTAGGGGAGGGGATTTTCTGATTCATTGAGCAATTGCAATGCAGAAAAGGTAGTAAAATAAAATTATTTTGACTGTCAAAACTTTCAACTGCTAAAGAAGGAGAAATGAGCTCATAAAGTTAAATTTATGTTGAACTAACTGTTATAAAATTGTGTATTATGAATGTAATTTGCACTGTATTTTGGTGTTACACTTTGTAAGTTAAAACAGATTATATTAGTGAAATTTAAAGCAAATGATATAATTCACGAATTTTAAACTAACCTTTAAAAACTGTATTTATTGGGATTGTATATTAAAATGCATTAGATATTTTTCTATAATGCTCATTTTTGAAGGACAATGGTAAAAATCCGTAATGCATACATATATTTTGAATATTAACTTTTCAAAAGAATTTTTTATTAGTTAAGTATTTCATTATATTTCAATAATGTATACATATTTCATTTTCTTGTGTTTGATGACTTCTAACATTGATGAAATTTTCTTCTTTCACAGGAATAATAATATGACAATTACAAATATTCTGAAATCTTTACCTAAACCATATTCTGATCCATCGATGTGTGATTTTGTAATATCTATTTTGCAAGCTTGTCCTGATCAGTTGAAATTTTACTTGCCAATTTATAAGCAAAGCATTATTCCAAGACTTTCATTATCATGGTTAAATACAATAAACTTTTTAAAAAAGGTTTGTTTACTGTCAATTTTTTTCTTTCAAAAATTAATCTATTCTAATATAATTTAAATAGAGAGCAAATTTTTTTTGACTTAAACAAATTCAGGCAAATTTTAAATTTGTTATTTTGAAAAGAAAATGAGTTATTAACTATGTTTTTAGATATTATTATATAAGAAATTACTTATATAAATTTAAAATTAATATTAATATGTTAATAGTGTCAGTTAATGTTTTGCACGTGCATTTTAAGCTTATTTTATTTTCTACTATTTTTAAAATTAAATTTACTGGTATTGTTTGTGATCAAGAGTTTAATTGGACCTTGATATATACGAATAGCTTTTTTTAGTATCATAGACATTTTTTTTGTAAATGTTGAAATGTTTATTAAGCTTTTGATTAGAATTATGTGTAGTAAATGTAATGATTAATTTAAGTGTTTTGATCTGCTATTTTAAGTATATATCCTGATTATTGCTTCCACTGAATTTCTTTAAAATTTAGTTTATCACGTTTTATTTGAAAATTTCTTTAACTACACTGTTATCACAAAATTATTTTAAATTCCTTTTTGCTTATTTTAATGTATTAACTATTCATTACTTTTTCTTTTAAGGTGGCTATAATGTTATTTTTCTGTTAACATGATTGTGTGTATGTGGTTTAAGTATTTTCAATATGTCAGCTATTTTATAACTATGGAGCATTTTTTTTTATGTTGCTTGATAGAGTATGTATTTTATATATTTTTATTCTGGTCTTTCTCAAATGTAAATAAGTGAAATGCTCAGGTGTAACCAAAGAAATGTATCATTAGTTTATAATGCAAATCCTTAAATAACAAAATGATTAAGGTAACATTTTTTTAAAAATGTAAACATTATTACTATATATGCATTACTTTTATATAGCTATATCTAATTGATTTATATAAAGCAAAATGTTAAAGAGATTCGCATCTTTTGTAATAACCAGTAACATTAATTTCATAACAATTTCATTTTGGACCTATTCAAATATTATTGAAAGTTATCTTAAAACTAAAAAGAGTTCTTCATGAATACAAAAGATTGAAAGGAATTAGTTCTATATAAAAAAAACTTTTCTGGGTTTAATTTATGTGTAAAATGTTTTATATATATATATAACATTAATCTTTTGTGGGCACCAGAATTTTCATATATACCAGGCTCTCTTCATCACTCTATAATTAAGTTATGCAGTAAAATATTTAGTGGTAAGCATGGAGAAGCCTTTAATTTATATGTGTGCGTGGGGGGAGGTTAAGATTTCAGTCTATTTTTCTTTCTAAATTGTAAAACTTTGTATTTTAAAGGTGATATAGAGCTTCACACGCAACCCACATAAATAAAAGTTAAAATATATCAAAAATTGTACTGATACATGTCCAGGTTTTCTTTTGATTTATAAATTTTTATGTGATGCTAATTTTTTTTCATTCCATGTTGATAAACATAAAAATAAGGAAATTTAAGCAGAAGAATTTAATTGTTTTTATCTTACAGTTCACTGACTAAGGCATCTCAATATATTTGAAGCATCATATAAAGATTGTTTTTTTTTTTTTTTTTTTTTTTCAAAAGTTTTATATCAAAGAAAATTTTGTGTATTTCATATTCTTTTAGAACATTTTTAATTAAGGAATTAATAAATATATTTTTATTTCTTGAATTTTTTTTTTTAATCTGTGTACAAATATATAATTTGACTTTTTTTGTTTAGATAATTAAAACCCAAAATCCAGTTTTAATGTTATTCAAGACTGAAATTAAAAGGCCTGTTCCAGATCTTGTGAACATAGCAAAAATATTTTGTTTGCTAGATCTTGTTTCTCCTACAGATATTTCTGAAGTGTTTCTTGTAAGTTAGTTACTAATATTATTTAATCATGAAATTTTTTATTATATATTTAATCATGACTTTGATAATTGAAAAGTTTTATAATATAAAATTATCTTGAAAACAATTCTTTAAATTCATAATTACTTAAAATTTAATCAAGAAATGTGGTTGATCCATTTTAAAAATATGTTTCTCATATTTATAGTTAATAAATTTCTGTTTTGTTTATTTTAATATTACAGAATGGACATCGTATATTGTGCTATCATATGTGTAGCTTTTTGTTGAGTATTTTTACTCAAGTGAAAATTATCTTGGATTACTGTGATCATCCTGAATCTTCAAACTTTCTTTATGATTCATCTGAAGTATCAGCTTTCAAAATTTCATTCTTATCAGTAATGTTTTTAGTAAGTTTGGTTATCATTTTATTTGAGATCTTAGCTTTATTTACATTTATATTCTTTACTAAAAGTTTTATGTGTAATATAGTGTTTACCTGCAGTGGATACGATACTGTGTTATTGGAATAAAGTAACAATTGAAGGATCTGTAATTATGGAAGATGAAACTCTTAAAGGTGATTATCATTTGTTTTATAGTAAATTTCTAATTAAAAGAAAAATGTATCAAATTAATTTATTTAAAAATTTTCAGTTCTTTTTTATCTAAATAATACTAATTCAAGCTTTATATCAATTTTTTTTGACACATAAATGTTTTTATTAATTTAAGTTGTGTATGAAATGTGCACTAGGCACAAACGTTTTAATAAAAAGGAAGTATTAATTTTTAGGTTCTTGTATGTGTGTGTGTGTTAAATCCCATTGACCATTTTTACTAAATCAGAAAGATGTAGCTAAACTACATGAAATTCTGCAATAAATGGAGAGTGTTGCCAAATGATGCTACAGTACGCCAAAAAGGGAAACTATCAGTAAATGATACAATGTAATACAAATAATGGAGAGTGTAAAATCAAAATCTATTTTTTTCTTTTTTTCAATTAGTCATAATGATTTGACATGGCTAATAAATAACTACATTCCACTTAGTAACATATGAAAGTGCTGTTCTGCACCTAATTTTCTTATGTTAAATTTTTGAGTATACTAAGCTACTGAACAGTGACCTATTTTGCTTTTGCCCATGTGGATTTTTATAGCCTTTTTAAGCATTAATTTAAGCAATAGTTCTATCAACCATTATTAGCTGCTCTTTCTTTGTTTTCTCCCATATATTTTGGAAAAAATTCATAAAATTTCGAGACCTGTTTTCTACAGAACAAAGTACAGTAAAGTATTTTTAAAGCTATGTAATCTTGACTTTGAAAAAGAGATATATGAATACATATAGTTAAAGGGGGGGAATCAGAAGGCGAAACCACATTGTAGAGATTGATCCAAGCCTATTTATGAAATGGAAATACCAAGTAGAAAGAATATTCTCTTAGAGCAATGAATGTTTGGAGAAATTTACAAGGAGAACAAAATGGGTTTTGTTGTTAAGAGTTTTTAAAATAAGTATGGCAAGTACTCTTTTTGCCAGCAATTAAAGAAAATACGGAAGATCCATTACTTTTTTTGGACTTAGGGAAAGCTTATAAAATTGAAGAATTAAGTGCTGAGAAACTCAA
This sequence comes from Nephila pilipes, assembly GCA_019974015.1. NCBI lineage: Eukaryota > Metazoa > Arthropoda > Arachnida > Araneae > Nephilidae > Nephila > Nephila pilipes. The sequence goes on along the minus strand of BMAW01125873.1, from coordinate 100,092 downwards.
ATTTCAAAGTTAACTACTTTTATAATTTTATGGATCTAAAGACTAGTTTGCATATGCAAAAATATGAGACATAAATCAGCCATATTGTGTAATAAAAAATATTTGGAACTGCATACCCCCACCTAAATTCATATATAGATTAACAATGAAGGAGATTCATTCTTTGCAATCTTGAATAGAATTAGAAATTTTTGGACACCCAAATGATTGGTGTAAATTTTGATTGAAATTTCTCCAACTTTTGGTCAGTAGAAAGTTGTGCCAACTTTCATTGTCGATGATAAACAAAGCCAACATTCATGGTCAGTGGGATTTTACGCAAGTACCAGTTTTAAAATGAAATTATTATTTTATCTTTACTTTTTTGCTCATAATTTAATGATCTGAGGCTTTATACTTCGATATTGAATATTATAAATTCTGCTTAAATAATAGTTTGTTATAATTTCAGTTTATATGCAGATGTTATTGATTTTGGTGTTAATTGCAATTGATACGTTGTATTAGATATCATTGGATTGAAATTTCATTATCAAAAGTTATTTGTTAAATTTTACATAAATAAAATCTTTGTTTTTCTAAAATTAAAATATTTTAATTTTTTCAAAATCTTTTGAGAAATAATATTGTTACATGATTATTAACTTTAAGCCTTTTGAATAATTAGTTCAATTAATTATTTTCAATTTAAATTGATTAGATAATCTCTTATTGTTAAGCAAATTTACTTTGCTCTGAGCTTTTTGAGGGAAAAAAAACACTATTATATTGATTTTTTTGATAAATATTTATTTTTTGATATTAGATTAAATATTTTGATTATATTGATTTTTTTTTATGTTTTTAATGTGCGTTTGTATGTAATTTTATTTTAATACTCTAGGTTCAAACATGATTTCAGATCTTAAAAGTAATTAAAACTTAAATCTATTCCCAAACCTTTTTTAAACTCTATTCTGTGAAATATTTTGTAATGTATTTGACATTAGGTTTTACTTCTTAATTTTTTTTTTTTAAATCACATGCTAAAATCAGAGGAGGTAATAAATTGTCTATATAAACTGTATAAAATCATTCATTATAGATAATTATTTTTTAAAGCTACATCAAAGTTTTTATGTTTATTAGCAGTCATACTCTGTCACTTAATTGTTCATATTTTACTAATTACATTACAAATTTTTTTGCTAATATCAATTTTTTTATTAAATATGGATTTTTTCTTCTAATAAAATTAAATCCAAAATTATTGAATTGTTTTGCTATTATAAAACTTACAAGTTAATATTCCTTAATATTAATATTTTTTATTTTATAATTTTTTAAAAGAAATTTTTCTAACCCCCATTCATTTGTTTTAATTTTAAAGGTATAGTGATGACACTGTTGATGCATTTCTGGGATTCTTTAGAAATCCTGCTCTATTTTCTATCTTCCTTGTGATTAAATTTTTTCTTTTATCCTCTCTCGATCTTTTTTTCTTTCCATTTGACTTACGTGTTTACCTTGTGCTGTGACTGTAATGTAGGAAAGTGGAGTCTGGACATTTACATGTGAACATGTAATAACTTCATCAGGTTTTTGTAATGTTCCCTTTTACCCATGCTTCTTAGATAAGATGAGGAAATCTGCTCTTGTCAGTCAGTTGGTGATTGCTTTTTAAAGTTCTTTTAGATGCTCAAAAACATATTTTAGGGTTAGTATTGCAGATTGTGGCAAGCTTTTTCACATAAAATGAATCTCAATCATGTTGGTTGGTTTTATTGATATCGCACTGAGAAGCAACATGAGGAATATTGGTGACAGACCTTGTAATTTTGAACCATGTGCAAGTGATGAGGATAACACCTAAGCTAGCACCTCCTTCTCCAAACTTCCATATGATGTTAAGGAGAAGACTTTGAGCTTCAACAGATTAAATATTTATCATCCGTGGGTACACGATGGGTCTTTAGTGGCACCAAGGCTTGAATCCACAACTCCACAAAAACCATCAGCCACAAGTCTGCAACTATGATTACTTAGGTACCAAGGCTTATGAATGTCAATCAGAATTGACCCAAATCAAGGTGAATCTGATATGTATGCACTTGCTTTCATACCAGCCAAGTCAATCTTAATCAGTTTGTCTTCTATCAGTTGCTTTCAAGTTTCCAGCATGAATGCTATTATAATTGGCAATGGCATAAACAAAAACAAAAGAAAACATAGGTTATTGATTCACAAAATAAATTAATAAATTTTAGTGTACAGATTTAGTTTTGTGTGTGTGTGTGATAATATATAGGCTTTACTTTGATAAGTTAATTTTGAATGTTCACACATTTTTCTGAATAATTTATGGAATTTTGCTTAGAAATAAAAGTGTTTTTTTTAACATTTACAAGTATGTTAAATTGTCAAAAATCCCATAAAAGTTTTTACTTTAGAATATATAATTTTATTTTCACAATACAAACAAATGTTAAGGAAAAAAATTAAATTAAAAATACTTAAAATTTAGTACCATTTTGAGTTTCTTTTAAAAGTCAAAAAGATATTAAAAATGTAAGAAATATATATAGTTTATATTATGTTAAATAATATGATAATGTAACTGTTCAATTTTTGTGATTATTTATCTTTATTGGCTCTTTAGATATGTTATGTAACATTATGAAAGATCAAATTTTTTGGAAAACAAACTTTAAAATTTCTTTTTCCTACATATTTAATCATGTATATTTTTAATCATATCTTAGGAAATAATTGAAATATTTTCATAAGGTTTGTTTTATTCATGAAAGTTTATACATATATAACTGAAAATTGATTTTTAAAAATAAGTTTAAGGTGATATGACCTTTAAATAAATTAAATGTTGATAAAAAAAATAATGTAAATAAAAAGCTCCACTATCCATCACAGCATCTGGTTGTTGATACATGATTGAAGGGAGGAATTCTGAATAGCCAAATAACATAAGGAGCTTGAATTAAGTCGAATATTTGACTGGTGTGAAGGTAAGAACTGAGTCTAGGCATATATGAATGATGAAGCAATAAGATAAATCTTGGTTAGTCAAAGTCTCCATGATTCAGGTTGATCCAGATTTGTTTAGTGTCACAGGAGCCTAAGGTAAACTTAACAGTTCCACAACCTGAAGCTGTAATTTCATATTTCAGTCCTATCTTTGGGTTAAGTTGGCATGATATTAGTTAGTACATCAATGTGCTACCTCTCCTTATTGGTCTCTCTGCTGGGTGGAGAGTCTCTAAAAAAACTTTGTTCTCTCCTCATGGATCTATCAATTTCTCTAAGTACCATGTTAGATATAAATCTGTCAAACAGCAAAGGAAAATTATTTTGCTTGGTTACAAATAAATATGTCAAACTGTTGGTTTTTCATAATTAAGAAAAACTATAGCAAACTAAAGAATGTCTGAGTAATCCTCATGCCCATAACTTTGTTATAAATGTTGTAAGAGAGGTTAAGAAAATTAAAAGACTAAGTGTTTTTGCGATATTTTAATAATATTTTAAGTTTTCTTTGGAAAGTAAATGGAGCAGATTTTAAAGATAAAAACTATTATAAATAACAAATTTTTCTCTCCCTCTTAATTTGTTGAATTGATGATGTGAAGTCGTATCAAAAATCCAACTGCACTAATATTTTTTTTAAAAAAAGACTTGTTCAAAATCATTAAAGAAAAAAAACATGAGTAAGTTATTATCAGTTGTGATGCCCACACATGTACTCCAAAATCTGTAAAACTAAATTTAAATTGCTTTGTACCATTTTATATCCCAAATTCTTTGTGCTATTTCAAATGCTTAAGATTTGGTAATCTGTTGAGGCTCAAAGTTCTTCCATTTGAAGTTAGAAAAGGGGGGTGCCAACTCTAGTGTCATTCTCATTATTTGACTTAGGTTCAAAATTGCAAGGTCCATCCCCAATAGCCCTCAAGTTGCTTCTAGCGTGATGTTAATAAAACGATCCAACCAAAGGTGAGTACAGGCCCGCAACGACCGTTTGTTCCATTGGTAGCTGCTCATAGTGAACCACTTGACGGCCTGTTCTATAAACACAAAGCATAATCTTACGTTGGTGCATAGATGGTCTTGCACGGTAAGGGACAGTATCCTGAGGTGATAACCAATGTTTGGAACACTTGGGAGTGTCTTTCAGGACCCTCTTTTTGTCACTGGTGAGCAATTGATTCAATATGGATGCGGTACTGTGGTGAGAGAGCAACAACATTCAGGCTGCAACTTGTCTCTTGTGAATTACCAACATAAGTGTGGAAACCACTTGCTTGGCCTGTATGTTTTACGAGGTGCAGATGAAGTCTGTTTCATCAGAAACATGAAACTGTTAATAAATGTGATGATGAAGGTGTTCTCGCATCTAAATATCACCTCATGTTAGACTCTGTCTTCCTCAATGGCTGCCTGCAGGGCTTCATTATCGAAGACGTGTGTTTGTCCACTGTGAGTTTCATCACAGAGGAACAAATCTCCTGACCTGAATTTTGAAACCAATGTTTTGCAGTACATTCATTCACAGCATGCTCCAAACACTTGATGTATTCAGCAACTTGATGTAGCTGCTGATAAGCCCACTTTTAAGTCATAAAGCAAACAACACTGAACAAGATTCTTTAACACTTCCATTTGTCTTCGCTACTGTACGAATTATGATTCATGAAAATGCGCGGTGGACTTGCTTTTATAAATTCTGATATTCCTACTCTTGACTGACCAGTTTTTAAACCACATAATACACTATTTGCATACTTATTCTCACTTCGTTCAATGGCAAAGCAAAATCGACAAGAACTTTATTGGTTATCGTGTGTATATATATACATTATATGCATGCATATATATATATAGATATAGATATATATATTATATGCATGCATGCATATATATATATATATTATATGCATGCATGCATATATATATATATATTATATGCATGCATACACACTCATATCTTATAGTTATTATCTTTTAGAAATTTTTTTAAATATTTCCTTTTCTGTATTCATGACTGTAAAAAATATTTTGTTCTCTTTGCAATTTTAAAACGTTTTTCTGAATTTCACTTGGTGTGTGTGTCATCAAATTTCGATCGTTAATTTAACCAACTTCTCATCAAGCTAGAGCTTTGAAATTTTGGGAATCGTTCGTACTCGCCTAACAATGCAATATTTAGACATTTGTGACAAGTTTTAACTAATATTTTCTTTAGTTATGCAGTTTAGCCCAAACACTTGGCACGATTTCAAAATTTGGCACCAAACTTGCGGAATTTTTTTTTTGGCTGAGCGTTAAATCCGTGAAACAGAACAGGGTAGCCACATTTGGCAAAATACTGCCAAATAATTCTTGTCGCCAAGGGTGGTTGGGTTAAACTGCATTCCAACCATTAATTTACCAGATGAATTAATTAATTTTAGTTAGTTTTTACGTTTTTATGTATTTCACTTTGTGTGTGTCTGTCTGTGTGCGTATCAGTGTGTCATCAAATTTTCTATCATTAATTTAACCAACTTCCCATCAAGTTAGAGCTCTGAAATTTTGGGAACCGTTCTTACTTGCCTAACAATGCAATATTTAGATATTTGCGATCAGTTTTAACTAATATTTCAATAATTCTTTTTAATAAACTTTGCCACCATATAAAAACGTTGTTTTTAAAAATGTTGGCTTTTATCTCGAATTATTTCCAACTATATTTTTACCTAATCCACATAATGTCAGCTGTGTACTCATCAAATGAAAAATACTGTAACAAATCTTCTAAAATTTTATTTCAGCACCTGAACATAACCCAGTTTACTTGTCACAAAATTTGCTGCTAATCATATTTTAAAATTGTGTAATGATCCCACAAAGAAAAGAGAGAGAGAGAGATCCATTAATTGTCTTATTGCATTTGTGATTATGCCAATTCCTGATAAAATGGTAAATACAAGATGTTAATGTGTGTTTTAGAGAAAGATGCTTACTAATTTTTTCCCTTTTCAAAGCGGCTTTTTATAAAGTATATCTACTGTTAATAATTTACTTGTGTTAGAGACATAGATAAGTTCAAAATATAAACACGCCTTGTCTACTTTTCCAGTATTGAAAAATCTTCTGATTATACTTGAGAGGTACAGTATTCTTAAAAATATTTATGATGGCTGAAAATGGAACTTGTGCTTATTTTTCTTAAGAGTTTGTATTTAAAAGTGAAATTGGCTCAAAATTATATTATATTTTTGTTTTAAGTATTTTTAAATTTACATTTGAAACTAAAGTTAAAAGGATGTAAAGATGTATTACTTTTTTTTTAAACTATTGGCCTTTGTATACTAAATAAAATTTGAAACGCAATATTTCTTTGTTAAGTGTATATTTCTATTAGATAGCTCTGAAATTTTACACCTTTCCCTCCAAAAAAAGAATGTGTGATTTTTATGTAAAAAAAAAAAAGATATTTAGAGAATTTAATACTTTCAGATCTACCAATACCAACATTATTTGAAGAATTGCTTCCTCTTATAGAAGTTATAAAACTATATAAAACTCTTTCTTGCAAATTAAACAGACAATGTGATTTGGATTTACCTGTAATGCTGAATAATTTGAAAACCTGTAGTACAGTCCTGTCTTACTCTGATCTTAGTGAAGTTTACGTGAGTTTAACAGATGTTTTGTTTGACCAGTATGCTGTTAATATTTGGAGCAAGGTAATGTAATGCTAAGCCGAAAGTTTTTATTTTACTTTTTAATATTAAACTCTTTTTTGAAATTATTATTAAATAACATGAATGTTAGTATTGAAATAAAAGTTATTTTGTCTTGGAGAAGCTCAAATTTTAGAAATAAAGCATTTTTTCTGGCATTTTTTATTCTTCACAAATTTTTGAAATTTCTCATAATGGTATTTTTTTCCTTCAGTTTCTTATTATGTTAGCTATACACATCTTCATATAATTTATGAAAGATTTGTAGAATTGAAACATAGTTACTCCCAAGTTATTTAGTTCCAAATGAACTGTTAAAAAAATTGATGCTTCAATTTTTAAAATTTTTTTTTTAACTTGTCAACTTTTTAATTTTTTTTTTTTTGAAATTATCTGTTTTAAAATAGGATTAATATTATTCTTCTTTTTAAAGAAAAGGATTTGTTATTACATTTTAACAAAACTATTTCTGAGTATTTGTATACTTTGTTCTCAGCAAAAAATAACTGATTCACCTTTAACCCTGTTTCGGGAAGTTTATCTGGCTGCACATAGATCAAGAGAGCTTGCAGGTGCACGAAACATTCTACGTAAAGTAAGTTTCCATTGTTAACTGTTGTTATAGATTTATATTAATGCAATATTGTGTGTTTGTATCTTTTATTTGTTAATTTATTTATCACTTTAATATGTTTATTATTATTATTATTATTTTTCTTTTCTTGTGTCCAAATGTTATGTTAGCTATATTGATAGTTTGCTTGAGATTTTAAATGTAAGAAAATAACTGTAAAATTATGAAATTTTAATAAATGTACAATGTGTTTGCCCCAAAACCAAATATGTGAAATATATTTATTCAATTTTAGTTATGTTAATTATTTTGCAAAGAAAAAAGTGCATTTCATGCATATAAAGCACTGTATCTATATATTTTTATATATACACCTGATAAACATTTAATGAATAATTTCACTTTTAATGATTTTTTTCACTTTTGTAATATTAGTGTTTTGTCATTCAAAAATATGGTCAGTCTTGAAATAAACCATTTTTTTTTTTGTTTATTTTGTTTGAAATGAGTAGTTTGAAATTATTTGTTATTTAAAATGTAGATGAGTAGTTTGAAATTATTTGGTATTTAAAATGTAGATGAGTAGTTTGAAATTATTTGTTATTTTAAATGTAGATGAGTAGTTTGAAATTATATTTTATTTTAAATGTAGCTAATAAGAATAATTATTAACTTCTGTACAGAACATCGTATTTGTAGTTGTTGTATAAAACATATTTCTGAAGTAATCTATTCCTTTCTTATACATCAACCTTTAAACATAATGCCATAATAATTAATTATTACCAGTAAAAAAAAAAAATCTATTTCCGAAGAGACCAGTGATGAGCAAAATGACATTTAAATATAACATGTAAGTCCAAAATATAATAGTACATGTGAGTATATTAATTGATCATTGTTGCAAGTATACTTCGAAAAAATACTAAACACATGCCAATGCCTTCAGAATGTCAAAATCAAGGGTGCAGATAATCAGAAAGTATAAAAGTATATTTCTTATAATAAGAATATATGTTTTTAAATATCCATGAGTGCTTTCAAATATCCGTAAGTGTTTTAATTATCCATAAGTGTTTTAAATATCCATGAGTGTTTTTAGATATCCATAAGTAACAATGAACACCTTTTCTTATTTTAATAATTTGTAACTTTTTAAATGAGTTTCTTATCATTTGTATATGGAGTTCTTTTATGTATAGATGTAGAAATTTTAGTTGTTAAAATTTTCATTGAGATGCAAGAAAGTTTCATGTTTGTAAATTAGCCTTTTATAATCCTTACATTTATATATATTGTGAGTAATTTTAGTTTTGGTATTTTTTTCTAAATTTGTTGTTATTTTATTGAACATATTCTTTTGAAGCCTTATGATTGTTAACTTAAGAAAATTACATAGTTTTCACAATTCACATGCATACTTTGAACACATATGATAACTAAAGTGAGATAAAATTTAAATTCGGAACAAACCAAAGAATGAAAAAAAAAATTTAATTTTTCTCAATTTCTATTTTGAAGATTACACAAATTAATAGACAAAAACAAATCTACTATCCACCATTAAAGGAGGTGTTGTAAATTGTATATTAATAGTTTAATTTCTTGTTTTTTTATGTTTTAAGATAAAATAGTAGTGATAAATCTTGCATTTAACTAATGAATCTTCTGTAAATATTTTTGAAATGAAGTGTTCTTAATAAAATAGTTGTGGAACTCAAATTAGATTTAAAAAAAATCAGGAAATCTTAAATTGGAACTTAGTTTTAAAATTTATTTTGAGAAAAAAAATATTTGAATAAATTTTATGTGTTTTATCTTGTTTGTGTACAGAATTTAAGCTTTTTCCTGACTTAAATTAGTTTTTTTTTGTAATATTGAAAGTTCCATACTTTTCAATTGAAATTATTTTGTTTTCTGTAAAATTATCCTGCTGTGCCGCCTTTATAAGGCCTGATCTTCATACTAAATTACTTGTACTATGGTAAGCACTCTTTAAATATCAGCAAATTTTACACCATTGTATGCTTCTATCTGTCTCCTTTGTGCCTAACACATTCAAATTTTATGAAAGTGATTCACTTACTCAGTGCTTAACTCAGATTAACTAAAAAAGCTGTAAAAGGTGCTTCAGTCTTTTTTACTTTTTTTTAGGGTTGTATAATCCTTGTAAACAGCTAGAGTAATGATCTTGAAAACCATCACATAAAACAGCTAATTGTCCTTAATAGTACTATTAGAGTCACTTACAGCTTGCTAATAAACAGAAACGTTTTTCATATATATTGCCTGTTATAAAATTGTAAGATTTGCTCCATGATACCAAATCATTCCCAGAATGCATTTATTAATTTGTTACCATTCTTTGACCTTTCCACTCACTCTTTATTACTGAGCATGGAACACATCCTGTTTGAATGCTGCCTTTGATACCATATAAATAAGCATTTATTGACAAATATGCTGCAAATTATAATCTGAATTGGCATATCTCTTTGCTTAACAAAATCTGTGTTCAGGCTTTATGTTGCTGAAAAGGTATTAATATATCAAGAGTAAATTGCAAATTGTGTTATTTTACTCTCAATATATTACTTTTTTTGCTGTAATATTACATTCATTTTCTATGTCTATATAACATTTAAACAAATTAAGTTTTAATTCAATTTTTAGCTCTTTGGTTTTTATTTTATGAATGGTTACAAATGTATTAAAACACTAAATTTTTGAAAATTTTGAGCATGTAATAAAACAAAAGTTAATTCTTTTTTTAAAAAAATGTGTTAATTTGTCTATGAAGAGTTGTAAAAATTAACTAATAAAGTAATTAATAACTTTTTTTTTAAATATTAAAATGAGAATTTGTATCTGTTATGTAACAAGTTGTATAAGATGAATTGTATTCATTGTAACTGAGTAAATTTAGTTTTTCAATTTGCTTTTTTGCTCACTATTAATCATAATCAGAATTTTTATTTGTTATATGTTGTTTACTGCTAAATACTTCATTCAAAAAATGTTAATTTTCTATTGTGTAATTCCATTTTTAGATTTTGAAGAAAACAAAGATATTTGATAATTGCTTGTGGGAAATTGATCTGTGGTTGGATGCATTAGAATATGCAAAATCAAAGCATATTCCAGAAATATTTGAATTTATCAATGAAGCTATACATTTCGTCTTGAAACAATCAAATAATTTCATTTTTGATGAAACTGGAAATTATAACAATACCAAGAAAAATGGTAACATATATTTTTTTTATTTTGTAGGTTTTTAAAAAAATTCTATTGTTTTTGTAAATTGGTGGCATACTATTTTAGCCTGATGTCGAACATAAAATTGTGTGGAATGTAACAAAAATTTGTTTCAGAAATTATATGGCTAAGATTTTTTTAATATAAAAGTATAAAGTTCGTAAAATTTAGCTAATGCTGACATCTTTCATTCTCCTTTTTTTTTTTTTCTATTTTGTCAAGTAAAATAAATGTTTCAAAAGTTTTCCCCTCTGATTTATAAATAGAGACCTTTGCATAAAATTCAATGTTTTAAAATTTAATTTAGTTCCCCCCATTTAAAATTTAATGATGAAACCTTTATATAAACATATGAAAACAATATTAAGAAAATAGAACTTGTGTCATTTCAAAAATTAAAGCAAATATTTTTTTATGATTTAAAAATATTTCTATATAAGTACTTTTAAATTTTGTTAAGCATAATATATGTTTATCTTCATAAAGGTAAAAGTGCAAAATTCAGAAGGTCAATAACAAATTGTATAACTTACATTAGTACCAAAATAATAGTTATTTTATCTTTTATTATTTGTATTAATACATTTAGAATTAATCTAATCTATTTGGATAGATGTTAAGAATTTAAATTAAAAAACTTTTTTAACACTATATATAATATTTAGTTAGTTAAAATAGTATATTACATTGATATGCATCTATTTTCAATATGATATTTTAACTGACAGTATTTATTCCCCTCTTTTGTTTTATAATTTTTGAGTACTTTGCATTGAATTGGGTGTTGTAATGACTTATTTTGTATTAATTTATTTCACTAGTAAGAAGATGATAATTATAGAATTTAATGTAGTTAGTATAAGGAGGAATATCAGTATCATTTCTTTATAGCAATTTTAAAATTTTGAATGGTAATGTTCATTTGTATCATCAGAATAAAATTAAGAATGAATAAACTAGAATTTTGTGCTTCTCCTATATTTGGGAATTAATGATGATTTAGCTTTTTTTTTTTTTTTTTATTAAAATGAAAAAAAATTGCCTTTTCTTTTTTTTTTTTTTTTTTTTTTTTTTTTTCTTCTACTGATAAAAAATGTCCTTTGCTCTTTTTTTATATTCTGATTTTATTCTTAATGGATGAGATCATTAAAGTATTTTTTAAAAATTCCTGTATGATTATTTTCTGTTATTTTAAAAGTTATCTGCTCTGAATTTCAGCCTGATCATTATCTGTGATGAATTTCTGTGATATATGAATATTTGTATATATTTGATTTTCAAGATATACAAATGTCTTCATTTGACATTGGTTTGTCTATAATATATATATATATATATATATATACCTTGGATTTTTTTAAACTAGTATTGAAAAATATTTGTAATATGGTTTAATGTTTGAAAAATCCACTTTAAAAAAATTATTTTTTCTTAAATATAAAATTATGACTACACAAAAGTTTGTGTGCTGAATCTAATCATTTTTCATATGCTGATTTGCCTGGATTCTCTGGATTCTAATAAAGATAGCAACAAATATTTCAGATTATAAAGTACCATGTTTAATTTGTTATAAAAAGTAAAATATACTGAAGTATTTTTATCCTGCTTCTCAAATTCATGATTATAATGTATTTAATATAGTTGACTGTGTATCATATTTTCCCACATTTTGGAGAAAAGAAATCTTTTTGACAATTATTAATTATCCTTGTTATACAAAACCCACTTTTATTAATTTTTTTAAATTTTCTTTAATTTACAGAAGATTCAAGGGAGAATGAAACTGCCAGTGAAGATTCTTCTAGTAAAAAGTATAGTATTTTTCATAGCAATTATTGTTAACTGTTTAAAATTTTACATTGAATCTTATGAATGAAAACAGGATGTGGCATGTTAGCAATCTGTTTATGTAGTTTATTACTAAGGTTTGTAATTAATAAATGCTTAACTTTTACATAAAATCTTATTTTCAGTTGGTTTTTTTGTCTGTATTTTAGAATGCAGCATCTTAGCATATTAAGATGAAACTTGGCAAATAAATAGTTCCCAACTTGAGACAGATATCTTAGAGGGTTTAATTTAAGTTTATCAAACACATACTCTTATTACAAAAAGTAAAACTTTTGAAGTGAGGGAGGGTGGCAAAGTACCATTTTAATTGTGGAGCAGTCAGATTGATTCATTTTTCCAGACAGCTCATAAAATGTGAAAAATACTATTTCTGGTTAAATATAGATATTGAAAAATTATATTTAAAAATAGTAACTTGTTAACAGAACATTCATTTAAATTTTTATTTTGTAATAGATACTAGAGAAAATAGTATGAAAATTACATCAATATGAAAATTGAACTTGCATGCTTGAATAAATAGTTGAGTGTGCTCCAGTGCAGTAATAAAGATTCTTCCTTCTACTGGATAAGTTAATGAGTTTAAACTTACATACATTTTTAAATGCTAGCTTTTCATTACTCTTTTTTCCAACTGCAGACTTAAATTTTTTGATAATAGGAAAATAAATTATTTAATACATCTATGAACTAAATTGATTACCCATTATTTTACTACTTTTATTCTTTTGGAGGTTGTCATTTGGTTTGTTACAAAGAACTAAGCTCATTTTAAGATGAAAAATAGTTTATTAAATGATGAAAAATTAAAATGAAAAAAAAAAAGGTATATTCCCTCTTTTGTGTGCATACACCTCAATATCTTGCATGCTAATGTGTGTTATAGGTGGCGCTGCTGTAACACGATGAAACAATTCCCACACTCTTATTATTTTATTACCATCTTCAATGAAATAACATTACATTTTGAATGTTTAACATTAGAAACATGTTTGTTAATTTGAATAGTCAAAGCTTGAAATTTTTTTTAAGTATTAAATTGTTTTAAAAATTTCAATTCCTATTAAAAGGTATATTTTTATAAATTTACTTGAAGAATTTTTATCACTTATTAATCTACTTTTAAATTGCACTAATGTAAGAGTTGCATCAAAAAAGTTTAAATTAAAACTGTTAATTTGGATCCTTTGAATAAGACCCTAATTAGGCTTAAAACTTTTAGTACATATTGTTCAAGAATCTGTTGTGATGTAAATACTTTATGGTAACATTGTTATTGGGAATAATAAGTATTCCACCCTCACTTACTTTCCAATGCTTACCTTCAAATTGAACTTATACAAATATAACCATTTACTCCATTGGAAACACTGAGGGAAAATTCTATTTTGGATCTAACTTTATTTAATATTTATGTCAATGACATTCGAGAATTAAAATTTCTAGAATTAAATTTAATGTTCTGATAATTTTCATAATCTGTATATTAAAAGTAAAGGAAATATTTTTCATAAATTATTTTTTATGAAAATATTTAACTAGAAATGTGAAAAATGTAACAATTTTTTCCAATGATTTTCTGGGAAAAGAATCTTTAAATATATTTTTAATATTAACATAAGCTTTTGTTTAATTTTTGCTATAAATATGAATTTGTTGTGCTCTTTTAACTGTATAATTTTTACTTTTTGTAAACTTTATTCTTTTTAGAAAAACATTCAGTGACTTTGTTCTTGCTGTGCTTCATAATCTTCTGCTCCTGGAAGAAAGCAAAAGAAAAAGTATATTCATATATTGATTTTACAAAAAATTATTAAATTAAAAGTTTTATTGAAACTATACTATTCAACCTTTAAAAAATTATTTACGTTTGTAATAATTTTACTTTATATTTAAATAAAAAATGTGTTGTATAAGTTGTGTATTTTTAATAGACTGTCAAATGTTCGTGGAAAAAGCTTTGGATCATGTAATGCATTATCAGCATTCAGCAAAAAATTTCTTTACTGCTGTTGAACAATATAAACCAGTGATAAATCCTGCTATTTATGATTATTGGAAGTTTCTTTCTTTTTCTTCTTCTAAGATTAAGGTAAGTTAACATAAATGTTGTAAAATGTTTTGTTTATACTGATGATATTTTAAGATTATTTTTTGATAGTGTTTGTATATGATAATTATAAGTATAATCACCCTTAGAAAGAGTTGAACTGTATTGAATAAAACAATCATAGCTAAATGAAATTTAGTATTTTCAAAACTGAAATATATATGTTCTCCTCATTATATGAGGCTTAATTTAATTACATTAAAATAAATATGTCGTGATAGTTTTTTTTAAATCAAAACTCATTAGAAAATATTATTTATGAATTGCTCATCAGTATTTAAACAATTCTGAAACTTAATGAGTATGATTTTATACATACTCTCTGTTGCAAAAATTATATGCAACCAGAAAATATCTAGCCATAATTACAGAATTGAATATGTGTGTGGCAGTATGTAAATGTTATTACATTTTCAACATTACTGAGACACTAGGAAGCTTACTACACACATGAAATCTGCAGCAAGAACCATTTTTAACATATCAAACGAAACTTTCAGCTTAGAGGCACAATATTGCGACTTGAGGTGCCTCAGAGATGTATTGGGCAGTACAAACAACTGGTGGATTTGGAAATGGGCTGTGTAGTAGGTCCTCAATGGAGTAGGTTGGTTGAACAAGTGAGTTGGATATCACCTTTTTAAGTGCATTATGGTAGGTACTGGTGGAGTAAACAACAATGGATCATGAAAGGAGTAGTTATCCATTGCAATGGTCCAGGAAATCTCATTAATACAAATGAGCATGAGAATCGTGTAATCATAAGTGGCCATTTGCTTGCCAACAACACTGCTAGCACCAATCAATGTCATTAACCACCCTTCAGGCATCTTGTGATATTTAAGGAAACTATTCAGAGCTTAGATGACTGGCCGACTTTAGACTTAGACTTTTTACTGATCCCACTACACAAACAATGTTGATTGGAATTTTGCCAATTTCAGTCAAGATGGAGTGTGTCTGGTTGGAGGGATTCAATCTTCAATGATGAATCTTTTTTCAATCTCAGAGCTGATAACCACAACACTCATGTTGATGTAGTCAGATCAGCGGTTTGATATGGCATTTGTTATTGATTGTCTTAAGGTGGATTACACTAGGTGTGATTGGGGAGACGGGGCATGATTTTTTAGAACATTCATTTTCCTCTAGTCATCCTTCAAGGCATTTTTACCTCTCACAGTTACTTCAATGACATTTTAACGGAAATTGTAATGCCTATACTGGGCCAGGCTAACCTGTGAACCACATGTAATCCATGGAGCTGGGTCATCTGAACAAAATTTCAATTTTTTATTTTATGTAAAAGAACCAAA
Source organism: Nephila pilipes (assembly GCA_019974015.1). Lineage (NCBI taxonomy): Eukaryota > Metazoa > Arthropoda > Arachnida > Araneae > Nephilidae > Nephila > Nephila pilipes. The sequence continues at coordinate 84,261 of BMAW01125873.1, read as the reverse complement.
AAATATTCCACCTTAATTTCTTGTATCAAATCCCATTTCTATGAGAATATCTCAGTACATTGACTCAACTGTCATAACAATATTCCTTCTGTATTCTTGTTCAGAAACAATTTTAAAGTTAAGCTCATTTTAAAATGTGCACAGGCTGTCTTGTGTAAGTAGGCAATCCTCCATGTATACTTACCCATCAAATCTACTGAAGAGTAGGGGTATGCATTTCTTGACACGACGGGGGGGGGGGGAAGGATATGTAGATCATGCAAAATAGCAGCAGCCAATATGTTTGCAACAAGCCTAATATATTTGACCCAGAAGTGTATATTTCTAGACAAAGTGATTGCTCGAAGTCTTTTGATTGCTGATATTTAGTACCTGAATTGTGTTGGAACAACAACACAGTTTTTAAAATTATATTTCATTCAAATACCTTGAATTCAATAAAACATAATTTCCTTAAATTTGTTGCAGAATGTTCTTGATTTCTCTAATGGAACTTGGGAAGTTCAAATACTTTCTGTAATTCAAGAGGTGAAAGTAGTTGTAGTTATTAACTTGAAAATTTTAAGTGGCATTGTAAGAGGCAAAGTTAAAAAAAGGTAATAAATTGAATTAATCACACATATACCCCCCCTCCCCCAGTTATACATACATATGTTTGTATATAATGAAACCCACATGAGTAAAATGTTTCCAAAGTGGCTCGCAAAATCTTTTGGGTTTGATAGGTCTGGTCTAAACTGTCAAATCATCTAGATGCCATTTATCAGTGAGATGCTTGACCACTTACATTACAACATTATCAACAATGTCTTCGAGGATATGACATACTTCCATGGCCTGCCAGATGAACAGATCTCTCATTAATAGAGAACTTCTGGGACATGAATGAAATGCTAGTGTACTATCCTGGAATACTCTCGAATAACGAAACTATCTCAAAGTTTAAGGCAGAATCTATCACAGGTGGTCATATGTGTATGTCATTCAATATTATGGTTTGTATGGCTTTACCCTTATTGAGAGTAACTTTTTTTCATGTTATAACTTCTGAATGTAATGAATCTGAATTTGTAAAAATGTTCTTACCTCTCTACTTACTATTGCTATGTCTTTGTAATTATTGAAAAATTTAAATAATGATAAATAAACAAGTTTAGATATAATATTTTTTTAATTGAGTAAATTTGTTATATGTCTTTTTAATCAATAATTTTAGATATATGTAAATTAAACTCAAATTTACATTTCCGCTGATTAAAGATTTTTAAAATTTTTTAGATTTGTATTGGCAAAATATGTACTGGGATCACTCCATGCAATCTGGATTTAATAGATCATTTAAGACAAAATTTCATCTCATGTCATTCATCAACTGTTGAAGTCAGTTTGTGTGATATAAAGAATTATATTGGCTGTTTAGGTAGAAATTCTGTGAGAAAAGTTATATGGCAGCTACTGATGTATGCAGATTTTGAAGCAAAGCTAATTTTTGTAAGTGGACATTTTGCAACTGTTATAATACTATTCCACTGATATATCAGATGCATGTTGTAAATGCTTTTGTGATTTATCCAGTTTTTAATGCGATTATTAGATTTATTGTATGTATCATGAGTTTAAATATTTTTTTCTTAAGTTGGAGAATGTTTTTATTAATTACCTAAAATACAAAAGTCCTAGATATTATCTCAGTAGGACCAGTGATTACATTGTACATAGGGCTATAACTTTTTGTGGCACTACCGTATTCTCATTTGAGTTGTAAATAATGAAATTGGTGCAAAAGTAAATTTTAATTATTACATCATCTGCTTTTACAAATCTTCAAACTGTATGAGCTACAGCTCTTTTACTGAAAATCAGAACAAGCATAATATTGCTTATGTTTGACTCTCTATTTTTTTTTATTGCACCATTTACTTTTTCATTATTTGAAATAAATAATTAAGATATTTCAATTCATTATACATAGTATTTAATTAAAATTTATGCTTTAAATCAGATTTGCTGATTGTATGGTCTGCATGCTGCTCTGTGTAGTTGGAATGTGGCTCTATAAAAATCACACCAATTTTTATTACATTGCAATTAAATGTACCATATATATTGCCATTATGATTTTGAAATGCTATTTCTACTTTATAAGTGGTGAATTTCTGAAAATTTTCACATATTTTAGCAATTCATAAAATAATTCTGAAATGATTTTATTTACTAATGTCTCTGTTATATGTTCAACATATACTCGTGACATACATTGAATCAAAATTGTCATCAATGTGAGTAAATGTATTTTTCTTCACATTGGGTATCTAGTTTACAATTTGTAAATGTATCATCATAAGTTTTCTTTTAAATTAATAAGGATTTGATTGTAAAAGCTAGTTTTGCAGATTTAAGCGTGATGAAAAAAATAATTAGACCTGTGTGTTGATGCTGAATTTCATAAACAGTGGATAAATAGTGTGGTATATAAAAATTTTCGCAATAGAAATAGAGAATTTTCTAAAATTAGTCTGTCTCTAAAGAATATAGCCATGCTAATTTACAAAATAGGAAATTCTTTTGAAAATGTTTTGAATGGAGTTGTTAATTTTCATTTGGCAATAGACTCATATATATATATGATATGATACAGCTCATATAGCAATATTTATTATAGGTATTAATAGTGTGTATAATATCACTGATTTAAAGACTCAACTAAACCAAGAGATGATTTGAAGATGTGAAAAATGCATTAAAGCAATTTTCTTTGTCTATTGTGAACATATCTGCTAAAGCTGCTGCTGTTACACAAGTAATGGTAGATAATAGAGATAGATTTTTAAAATTACAGAACATAGCTCAATTGTTTTGCCTCCCTAATATTTACATATAAGGAAGTATTGTATTATTATTAAGACTGTAAATTTCATAAAGACCAAGGAGTTGAATCATTACCAATTCATCAAATACCTTAAATTTACGTGTGCTGACTATAGGGACATTATTTTACTTTTGGAAAATAAGGGTTAAGTCAAGAAGCAAAATGTAGAAAATATTTCATAATTTACAAATGGAAAGTCTCATTGTGTATGGAATTTGAAGAAAAATTTGTACCAAAGCCTTATGATGAAATTTATCTCAATGGTTTGGTATTTTTAGTAGACTTGATCACTCTATTGAATAAGTAAACATATGCCCTTAAGTTGAAAATTAACTGATTATGATGTTTAAAGCTGTAATAGTATTTAAAAAGAAATTGAAATTATAATTTCAAATCGAGGCAAATAATTTTTTTGTATTTTCTCATTTTTTTTAAATACTTTCTTATGAAAAAAAGAAAATATGCAAATTTGATTTTCAATTTTTGAACAGATTTCAACAGAAAGTCCATATAATTTGCATATATGTGCAAACATACATATTGGAAGAAAAATAATATTTTCATCTTCATTTTCAGTAGACATACACAAATTACCTTTAATTTTCAAAATTTGATCATATCATTTTTTAAAGAGTTATCTTTCCTTTTTTTCTGCAATTATGGCTTGTTTATGGTTCTTCATCTCATATTTATAGAAACATATGCATTTTTTTTTAAAAGGATGAGCACCTAGAAAACTCATTACTCACAAAACAGTTAAATATTTAAGCACTGATGTATCATAAACAATGACAATCATCTCATTAATTTTTTTTTTTTGTTTCTGTCTTTTCTTTTCTTACAACAACAAAATCATCAAATGTAAGCACTTAAATTTGTTAACTACATTTTTTTTGTCTTTGCTCATCACTTATCACTAGTGTTAGTTTATTTTATGTTTGGCAAAAAACATCTATTCTTTTTTTTAAATGTTCAGGGAAGTTAAAAGATAAAATATCTTTTCTTTAAATAAAGAATTATAAGCTTAAACTGATTGAATAATTTTATTTATCTTTTGGATTCTAGAAAATAAATGTAGTTTAATTTTAAAATTGCTTAACCCTTTATATCCTAGTTGAGTCAGAATAAATAGCTTGTTTTTCTGGGGAAGAAGGTAGTTTGAACTTATTAAAGGTTAATTTCTTTTGTCTTTTTTCATATACTTTACTTGTGAGTAATGGAGTAAATGTATTAAGAGACGAGGGCCTTCTCCATTTCCAAATCTTAGTTTTCAAAGTTCCAAGGTTAAAAATTCAAAGTCTCAAAGTTAATGCTGTTTTGATATGTAAAACATCTTTTCACAAGAAAGTTTCTCTCTTATGTATTGTTGTTTAATTTTCATCACATATGAACTTTGTTTAATAATTTATTAATGGAACTGGATTTGATCTAATCTTTAAATTATTACATTTATATTGTTTAAAATTTTTATAGTTCAATAATTATTGATTCATATGGAAGATATTGGTTAAATAGCTGTAGAAAAATTATTTGTTGCTGTTCGAGTTCTTTTTTAAAGTCAATTTTTTTTAAAATTCTTTTTAATTATGGTTTGACATTTTGCATGACGTGAACAATATTCTTGTCAAGCAATAAGCAATATTCATTGGTTGTCTTAACAATGATCATGTCAAGATTTGTAATGGAAATGGTGAAATTTTTCTAACACCATTTTGTATATTACTTTGTTTTTTACTTTATTTAGTAAATACTTTCATATTTTTTTATTTTGTCATTTTCTTTATGTTTATCTAACTTTAAAAAAAATTATTAATTCCTTTAAATTAATAAACACCTTAATCTAATTATGCATTTATTTTTCAGGAAAATGAATTGCAGAATTCCATGATGATGTTCTATTTTCAGTTACTGGAAACAATTCTAAACTCCTTACCTCTATTTAAAAATGAGCTAAACTATAATTTAAATGGAGCTGGTGTAAAAATTGAAAACTGCAATACTTTAACTGAAGAATTGGCAATAGATAGTGTGAAGGATTTTCTGAAACATCCTATAACTTTAAAATTCTTCCTGTTTGATATAAATACAGTTGAAAATAATGTGGATTGTATAAGGAATAATACTATTGCTATTACAAAACTTGTATTACATATTGTTAAAAAAATATTGAATTTGGGTAAAGAATCATTATATTCATATTTATTTCCTTTTAAAAAGAAAGTTTTTAAATTTTTGAAGAAAAGTAAAATGAATACATTTGAAGATGTAGAACTTTCTTTTATTGTTGAAACATTTGCTTTATTATTGAATATCAGTGACATTCAGATTTTGTTACAAACTTTGTTGAATGTTGAAAATGAGACAGATCAAAACTTTGTTTCATACATTCCCTCTATGTGTCTTCTTATTCGAATATTTCTTGAGAAAAAGGAATTTGCCCTTTTATCTCCTTCCTGCATAAATTCTTTAATTTCAACCTATGTTTCATTACCAAAGAAAAGGAAAAATATTCTTCAAGAATACATATCTCAATTAATGCTGCAGCATCCAATTTATACACTTTTGCTTACAAGAGGTAATTTTGCATCTATGTTCTTCATATTGAAAATATTCAAATTTATAACTTTCATATGATCATAGCTTACTTGCAGATTTATAAATATTTATTGAACATATTACTATATATTATTAATACTGGTCTACCATTTTGATTATAACTTGTAATGGATTAATGTTAGAATAATTTAAAAGAAATTTATATAAAATGCTTATTTAATATCCTTAAAAAAATTAATATCCTTGTAAGGATAAGTTGCACTATAGCAATTAGTTTTAAATTCAGATGTTTTCTTTATATTATAATTTTAAAATTTCTTTTTATCATTTTCATTATTATTCGTTATGTCAACAGAGAAATGTCTTTTTTTTTGTATGACACTTTTCTTCCATGATGCAATATTCCTTATAGGATCCTTAAATATATTTTTGTATTTTGTTTCTAATTATTTTAGGTTGCTTTTTATGTAAAATCTCATCAGACAATGAAAGTAGGTGCAATACCCGTCGAATTTGGAAAAAAAATGTGTAATTTGGTTCAAGAGAGCAATGAATTGGGATTCTCTTAATTATGAATTTGGTGTCTCATAAAATTATCTATATATGAATCAAAGTGGAAGTACAAGGTTCCATACATTTTTTTTTATCTCATCCTTTGGTTAATACCCACAACTTTGGTTCAACTATCTGTATATACACACAGTCCTTGCATCAACAAAATTATGACAGTGGTTAATTTTAAAATGTTCACATTTCACAACTCTTTATTTTTTAGTTTTATATAGCTTTCCATGAGTTCAAAAAAAAGTTAGATCCTGCTTTAATATTTTGCTTCGAAAAGGATTTTTGCTTTCTATCAGAAATTAACAAAAAATACTCTTGCTACAATTTGTAACATTATACTGCTATTGCTTGTTTATTTTCAAATGTAATGTCATATCAAGTGTTCACATGCTTTTTTTTTTATGTCTGGGTTCTATAACTTTGAAATTATTCTACTCCATTCTTTTCAATGGTAGGTAGGCTACAAATTTTTGTCATTCCCCCCTCCCCAAATGAGAGACAGATAACTAATAGTGAATTATAAAAGCTGATAGAACTCTTGTTTAGAGCTGTGGCTAAACTTGGGGACATAAAACCATGTGTTTCATCTTGTCATTATGATGACAGGCTTAAGTGCATAATAGGAAAAATCATGATTGCTTTATTTTTGCTTTCTATTCTTTGCAGAATATCACATTGTTTGATGAACATTTTCTGGTTTGACAAAAAAAGTTTGATGAGATTTTACACTAGTATCTGTTTTAGATATAAATCAATGTATATCAGTTTTTAAAAATTTTGTTAAAAAATAATTCGAATTCTTTGTGATAGGAATTTTAAAAAATCTAATAAAACTGATTATTTAAAAAATATGTTATAACTTAAACTTATAACTTAAAAAATTGTGTGATTTTTGCTAAAATATTTTTATCTCTAAAATAATTAAATGTAAACAATGTTAGACTTAATTAGCTTGTTCGTGTTCAGTATTCATATTTCTTCATTTTTTTTTTACAATGATTTAAGTTACATTTTCTTGTTAGTTATACTACTGAATTCTTTGATTTAAATGTCAGTATATTATATTTTCTTTTCAGATTCGATAATGCTTTTGTTACAACATAGTTCAGTGAAGGATTTAAATATTTTAGGAGTACTTATTGACTATAGCAACAAGTTTCAACAAATAACACAAACTTACATTAGTGAAACTCTTGATGTATTAAGCCCTGTAAAATTTTTGTACCTTGCTAGTAAATGTCTCTGTAATACTAAAGCAGAAAATAAACATGAAGCTGGTTTCAAAGATTTGATCTCTTCAAGATTTTTTGATTCATTCAAAGAATTCATGTTGAATGACTTGACTAATGATGCAGATATTTTGCATAAGTGTGCTGTTGGAAAAGCAATGCAAGTGCTTTTACAGGATAAGAAAGAATGTAAGTAAAATTAGAATTTAGTATGCTTAATTATTTGTGTGTGTAACATAAATTTCAAAAGGAAAATTCTACTTAGAATTTATTACTTTTTTTTTTGCATTTTAAAATTTTTCAGTTAGTTTTTAAAATACGAAGCGGCTCAACATTAACAAACTCTGTAACCAAAAACCATGTTTTCTTGTTATTAATTATATATATATATTTATTAAATATAATCGATGCATATTTTGATAAATCTGGAAATAAAATTAGGATATTCTGCAAAACTGGATATTTATATTATTGATATTCACTAGTTAAGGATTTCATCCTCAGGGGACTGTTATTTCAAACTGATTAAAGCTTTTTTAAAAATGTGTACCTTTATTGACAATTTTTTCAAAAATTTACTTTTTATGGTATAATCCTTTGTTTTTCTTATAGATTCAACAGAACTTCTTGAGTTTTGTGAGTTGCTAATGAAAAATCACAGTAATCAAGCTCCAAGTGCGTCCAAAATGAATACAATTCTTCAGCTGTTTTATTCATTAAAATATTGTTCATTAGATACCGATAATATCAGATTGCCTATTTTGAAAGTATGCTTTTCTGGGTTTTCTGCTGAACTCTCTGGAGATTTCATAAATTTTGAACTCACAAATTTTATAAGAGAAATAATAGAGGTAAACAAATACTTAATCATTTTCAAAGTTATGCATAATTCAACTGTAAACCCACAAAACAAATTATATTGTATTGTGTTAGTATTATAGATGTATTGTGTTATTGTAGTTGCATCCACATGTCAGTGCCTTATTATACTTTCATTATTATTATATTCATATTATTTAAAAATATTTTGGACATATTTGTTAATCGGTACATAAAAGCCAAAAATTAAAATTGAAACATTTTATTCATGATGAAAGGATATTATACTTATATGTTTCCCATTTTATATATGATTTTTCTTCTTCTAGAATTTGGACTGCTTAGAACTTGATAGTATTATCGATGTAACAGATTTTTTTCAAAAATCGATAAAATTTGCCTTGAAGTAAGTATAGTTGTTTCAAAATTTACTGTCTAAAATCATGTTGATTTTAAAATTTTCGTATTAAATTACTATGAAGTGATAGAATTTTGAAAATACATAATATTTTTATAAATAAAATATTAATTTAGGAACATTTTATAAATTGTATTTGAACTTAATAACTTGTATTATTTTTTAATGCTTCAATTACTAAACATTAATTATTAAGTTGATCTGTTTTATTTACTAGTATTTAATATGATTTTTCTTTTTATGTAAATTTTGAACAATTGTGAAAACGTGATAATAACTGTAATTAATTATTTGTTCTGTTTCATTTAATTCTTTAAGATCTGATGATATTGGAAAAGACATACTTAAAATCTTATACCTGTTGTGTGAAAAATCAAAGGGAAACAATTTACCAGTAATTTCTATACATGGTTTGCTCTTGGGACATTCTCGCTTTTTTGAAATAATGTTAACTGAAGAAACTGAGAAAAATACTTTGAAAGGTGAGGAATACAAGCTAAATTGTTAAAATTAAGTTAACCTTTTTATATTCTTTGCAAGTTAAAGTTTCATATCTGATTATGCAATATTATTACAAATTAATATGTACAATGAAGTTTTTATAATTCTGTTTTCAATAAATAATGTTAAGTTTAATGTAATTTTGTTTTAAATAATTTTGCCTAACATGCATTTTTGAATTGTATTAAATTTCATTTGTCAGTGTGCATTGGGGAAAAGTTTTGCTAGACGAGTAGGACTTAGGCTGCAACCATTTGGGTCGAAAACTTGTCTGCGCCCATTATAATTTGCTATTCAAATGCAAGCTGTCTCGTTATAAAACCTTTTAATCTTGTATAATTGCATCTAAATTTGGGAAAAGAGTAATGCTTAAATTTAAAAATGAAATGTTTATCTTTATTAAAAGAATTATATAATAAAAATACAATACAAAACAGTAGTAAACACAATTTTTATTTATTGTATTTTACAATAAAAATACAATTTGTAATAAGGCAAATATAAATCATGGATATATATTTGCCTTATTACAAATTGTAAATAATCTTGAATTAAATTTAAAAATGTATTTCTTTACGATGTAAGTTTATGCATCATATATGTAAAAAAAAGTACATGATTGACCTGAAAACTGTGCTTCAATATTAACATTACATGAAGTTTATATTCTGAAATCAAATTTAATGTTAAATTGTTACTCTTCTTTAAAATGTGAAATAATTTTAAACAATTGTATAGCTTTATTTAAAATGTATCTATTCTTGTAATATTTAGTGTGTTTTAATGAAAATAGTTTGAAATAACTACTTTTGATCATTGTAATTCTGTTTAATATAAACCCTATTTCTTTCATGTTTTACTTTATAAAATTTTTTAAAAAATATGATTGGGGAAATTATATCAAAATAAGTTAAATGGTACATATATAATATTGTATGATTTTCTTCTTTTTTTTTGTGATATAATTGTGTTCGTTTCATACTGATTGATTATTTTTAAATGTTCATTAAATTTTTTGATAATGATTACCTTTTCTGTTGATTCTATGTACTTATTTTATAGTGATATTTTGCAAGTAATACTAGTAGAAGAAGTATGAATAACTGATGTTTAAATATATGCATTTTAAAATATGTATTACTTAGGGAGCTCTGAAATAATTCTTATTTTTAAAAAAAATATTATGTTTTTATTTAGGTTGCCTTATTTACTTTTAATAATATCGTGGTACCTGAGTTTTGGGAAATTAATTTATTCTTGTTCCTGTGTCATATCTTGGAATACATGCTTTTGTTTCTATCAACAAAAATCAATCAAAATCTTAGGTAGGAATTGAAGGACAACCCCCTTATTTTTTTTAACCTATTCATCTAAGAGAGCAAGAACACTGCTCAGTCCTCTGCTATTCCTAGCAAAAGATATCAAGAACAGGCAGCTCTTCGGATCAGTACCTCCCCCCCTTCCTTTTACTGTTCATGCACATACATATTCTCTTTTCACTTATGATATGTACTCTTCTTTAAAAGGATTCTCTTACACTGTCGAAGATCCTTTAAAATTAGAAAATAATTTCTACATTTTGTAATACTACATTAAATGTAATGTTTTTTTCTACATTATGTTATAATGATTATGAAGAGAAGCAGTTATATTTCAGGCAAAGAATGTATGTGTCAGTAGCCGTAAGTGTTAGTTAAAATGAGCAATAAATACAAAAAGTTATGATTATTTCTTTATCCATTTACTGTAAACTGTGATATTCTAGAATAATTTTAATGAAATTCACATCACTTTGAATTTTTTAAATTACTATTTCTCATAATTGCTATGTGATTTTTTTAAATATAATTTAAGCAGCCTTTATTAATTGAATAACTCGTTTGAAATGTATTTGTTAGCATATTGAAAATTTTCAGTTTTTAAATTAATCAAAAAAAACAATATCCTTTATGATAGGAATATAAATAATACCATATTCTTAATAACCAGTATTTACTTAAATTAATTTATTTTAAACTTGTAAGTATTTTTTAAAATACTATTGAAATATTATTAAATGTTTTATTTTCCTTGTACACTATTAAAACTAGAAAATATTATTCTTGTTAGTAAATATTTTTCAAAAAATGATTTTTTTTAAAAAAAATTAAATGAGTTGAATTTTTGAATTGTGTGCAATTTAATATGTATGTAGTAATTTTGCTGTGTTGAATTCATTGGAATTTTTTGTGGTTTGGTTCAAGGAATATAAAGAGTAAGTGAACAAAAGAACATATTTAAGTGAGAACTGTTTCTTTTTTAATTCAACAGGAATAGGTTAGAGCAGTTTATCTAAAGGAACAGAGTTTTCCCATTCCTAATCAAAATACGTTCATATGCAAGTTTTGCATAATTTTATTCATAAAATTTCTCTTCATGCTGAAAAATATGCTTTGGGGAAGAAAAAAAATGTCTTCATTAAATTAAAATACTGATATTTATATTATTGGTTTTATAGTTTAAATTTTACTTCACCTTATCAGTTGCATCTTTTTGTGTTTGTTAAAAGAAATTCTAAAACTTGATATTTCTAAGGAATTCTTATTAAAATGAATATTGCAGATTATTTGAACTAGATAACTACAATACTGAACATGAACATGTTCTATTGTAAGTTAAACAGAAAAGCTTGGAGTGTGCACATCTTTGAACAAATTTTTTTTTTGCTGTGTTACATAATGTGATTAATAATATGTATTACATTAGTAAAAATATATAGTTGATATCTCAAAAGGTTGAGTGGTTTATTATTCGAGATACCTCGCTACCTTCTTAAGAATGTAACTACAATTTACAATATGATGAGGTTTTAACTAAACATTAATTTTGGAAATATTCAAGTATTTTGAAAATAATTACAAGGAAGAAAAAAAAAAAGAGATTTTAAAAGTTGTTCTGCCTCTAAAAATGAGCATTTTTTTTTTTTTTAAATTGTCATTTATTGCAAGTAAGTATAAACTATTATCAAAACTTTATTTCATATATATATTGCTTATTTTAGAACATCTGATTGATTTGCTAACTATTCTCACAAAATTGAATGGCTCAGTCTGTAAAGAAAATCATATAGGTTTGTTATTGTCAGCTTATGGTGCTTCTATGAATAATATTGGTAAGTATAGTTGAGTTGATGGTGTTCAAAAACATTTTTAGTTTCACTGTATATAATCATATCAATAATGATTCTAAGAGAAAATATCTTATAGTATGATAAAATTTTATTTGTAGATCAGAAGCTGCTGTATCTCTTAAAATTGTATGCAGATAATAATGTAAATATGGATCAATACAGGTAATGTTTCATTCTGATCTTTAAAAAGGAATTATTGTAACTCTTTTTTTTTTTTTTTTTTTTGAAAATGATATTTATTTATTATTACTATAATGGTATTTATTTATTGACACTTTTTTTTAATTCAATTTTTTAATTGAACTGTGAAGGGTTTTTCTTCCCAAAAATGTCTACAATTAATCTTGCTTAATATAACATATAATTACTGAGCTATAAAATACATAAGTAAAAATTGAAACTATGAGATCTGCTTTAATATTTTTTTGTTTAAATACAGAAAAATGTCCATACATTGAAATTCCTCACATCAAAACTTTCATGTTACTTAATCTCTGTATTTATTGCATTGAAAGAGTATAATTTCGTACCTTAACTATCAAAAGTTATTTTTTATTAAATTTCTTTACTGTTAACTATTCAAATTGTTGATTGATGATAGTTTAATAACTATATTATTAAATATAAAGTAATTTTTTTTGTAGGAGTTTTAACACAAGAGAATGCATTGATGATTCGTAGGTATAAATATATTTTACCCTTTAGTAGTGTTCAAATGTTTTTGTTGCTTTTCAGTCCATTTCTTTGGGGAAAATCAGCCATTTCTTATTATGCTATAGTGAAGGCATCTCAAAGCTATCTGTGGAAACAGCCTAAATTCGAAGATGTTTTAAGTCTTTTTGAGTTAGAAAAGATCGAGAGAACACTTTTGCATTTCCCTTTAACTATGAAATTGGAGGTAATTGTGTTATTTCTACCTATTTTAATTATTTTGAAGGTTTGTTTGTTTGCTTTTAAGTGTCTATTTTTATAAAGTAAAAAATCTTTGTAAAAAAGATAAGGAACACAGAAACAAAGTTATATAAGCAAAACATTTATCTATCTGATTATTTTCAAGTGCTACGGAAATGTCTGAAATAATGGGAAGTTTAAAGGCTTATAGCAGTTTGTTGCTTTTCAATACAATTAGAATCAAATTTAATTCCTGTTACTATATTGAATTGTGAATTACAAAAATCATGCTTAATGAATCCTTTCATTACTTAAGAATGTAAACTTTGTTTCAAATAATTTTGTGTTATTTAGCTGCATAAATGTTCCATGTTAACTTGGTATATTGTGTATTTTATCACAACACACTTTAATTATGTAATAGTGGAAAACAAAGAAGATGTCTTGTAAACATTCATAAAAAGAAAATAATATAACACATGGATCAATAAGTCTCGAGACTAACATTGAAAACAACATTTTTTTTGCAAAATTTTTTTTTATTCATCAACATAATCACCTTTTAGGGTGATATAATCGTTCCAACGCTTTTCCAATTTTTCAATACCATGTTTATAAAAAAAAATTATCTTTCGCTTCAAAATAAGCTTCAGTTTCAGCGATGACCTCCTCATTTGAGGCAAATCTTTTTCCCTGGAGCATTTTTTTAAGATCAGCAAAGAGCCAGTAGTCACTGGGGGCTAAATCTGGCGAGTATGGGGAGTGGGGAAGCAGATCAAAGCCCAATTCGTTCAATTTTGCCATTGTTTTCATCGACTTGTGGCAGGGTGCATTGTCTTGGTGAAAAAGGATTTTTTTTCTCTGCATGTGCGGTCGTTTTTTTGCGATTTCCTCCTTCATACGCACCTGCAAGTCAATATAATAATCACTGTTGATCGATTTACCTTTTTCGAGGTAGTCAATGAAAACCATGCCATGCGTATCCCAAAAAACTGACGCTATGACTTTGCCAGCTGACTGCTGCGTTTTCGGACGGCTTTCGCCAGCTGAACGCCACTCAGATGACTGCCACTTCGACTCTGGAGTGTAGTGATGTATCCATGTTTCGTCCATGGTCACGTAACGACGCAAGAAATCTTTTTTGTTGCAAGTAAATAGCGATAAACAGCTTTCTGAATCATCAACTCGTTGCTGTTTTTGTTCCATCGAAAGCAATTGTGGCACCCACTTGGAAAAAACCTTTTTCACTTCACTTCACTTCAAAAAACTTTTTTCAGTAAATACACTTCCATATGATATCTGTGTCATCTCAGCAATCTCACAGAGCTTCACTTTACGATCTTTCATTATAATTTTTGTCACTTCACTCACATTTTCCGGTGTAACGGCTTCCACAGGTCTACCCGAGCGTTCCGCGTCATTTGTGTCGGTACGACCACGTTTAAACTCGGCAAACCACCGAAAAATCGTTGCTTTTGATGGACAAGAGTCCGGGTAACATTTTTCAATTCATTGTTTTGCTTGCTCTGTGTTTTTACCCATTAAAAAACAATGTTTTATCAGAACACGAAACTCGGTTTTTTCCATTTTTTAAACAAACTACAAAACGACTTTACTCCAACCTCGATAACTCAGCTGTTTCTGGTCCGATTGACTTAAAATTTTGACACGTTTCAAGCAAAGGTTAGTACTCTAGAAAGACCTGGTTACTGGTTTACTACGAGCGCCATCTCTGGGTTAGTCTCGGAACTTATTGATCCATGTGTTAAGTTGCTTTTTTTTTATATAAAAAAAATATGATGAATTTCAGTATACACAGTGATTCAAAATTAATTGTGATTATCAACCCCTGTAACTATTTAATTCAAAAGAATTTATCAATAACAATCACTCAGATTTTAAAAAAAAGTTCAAAATTTTGCTTATGTACTATATAAATGTTTTGTGTGAATCCCCTTGGTGTAACATGGACAACATCTAAATGTTGGTCCATTTCACACCATACATTCTAAAGTGTATCTGGAGTTACAAATGCAAGTGTGTTTTGTGTTCTGGAATTGTTTTTGGTAAATGAAGCACATACACAAGGTCTTTCTCATAATCCTTGTAGAAAAAAATTGCAGGGTGTCAAGCTCTGATATCTAGATGGCCAAATACAGAATACATCTTCAGCATCTCCAGTTCGACTGATTCAACACATTGGAAGATGTTGGTTTAAAAATGTGCGAAACTCCATTCCCCAATGTGGGAGTTCTCCATCTTGCTAAAAGATGTAATCTGAGGATTCTGTATCTAGCTGTGGCATCAACCATTGCTCAAGCACATCAGGGTAAACTTTGCTTGTAATACTTTGCTCAATGAAGAAAAAAGGACCATACAATTTATGAGCTGACATTTAACACATTATATTAACTTTCATTTAGTCATGCTGTTCAATTACACTGAAACATTTCTCTATACCCCATATTTGAATGTTGTGCCTATTAACCTTGCCACTTATGTGGAAGATTGCTTCATCGCTAGAAATGAAACATCGAGCAAGTGCTTCATCCTCCATAGCTTCCAGTTCAACATATGTTGTAGCCTTTGTTATCATATTGTGAGTTCAGTGGAAATGAAGATTCTAATTTATAAATATATTTGATTTAATTATCATCAAAGTGACATCTCTCACATCTGGTCATAAGATATCAAGTATTTGCATTCAGTGTCTTTTTCTGTTACATCATACATAATGAAAATTTAAGATTATTGCCTATTATTAACTGTCAATGTGACTGGGTTGAATATTGATTTCTGTTGCATATAATGGATGAATTGTATTGTCTTATTTGATATATTCCTCTTTAACAGGTTTAGCGTAGAATGCTTCCTGTATATTTTGTTAATAAGCTGGTAATGAACGGAAAGTTTGACAATCGAGTAATTTTTACTTTGAATAAAACTTTATTTCATAGGTTGGTATTTGTTTCCCTCTGCTTTAAGTTCAGTTGTGGCTTAATTTATCATCTAGGGCCTTATAAGTCCTAGATGATAAATGCTCATTAATCTTCCTGTTTCAATTCCTGTACAAGTTGAATTGTGTGTTGTTTCACTTTCACCCTTTTTGTGAGAACATACCAAACCATTGCTTATGGCATTTGAAATTCCCTACTGATTTTATGTATTGATTTTCATGTCCTTTATTGATATCTGAGGTGAATTCTTTCAATATTGTACATTATGCTTTGCATAAACATCTGTTTTGTTTAAACATCTTATGCCATCTGCATATGTTATTGGCATTAGGAGGTGTTTGACTGTACAACAGACGAAATCTTTACACTGTGATGACAGAACAATACTTGAATTCTAACACATAGAATGCCTTTTGTTACAGGATTCGCCATTTTCATTTTTGAAGTGACTGCAATTAACCAGATTTCTAATTATTGCATATTCTGAACTTGGGCATGTACAGTTTCTAATTCATTGTGTATGGATCATAACTAATGAAATTTTGAACTTCATTTTACATTTTGTGTAATTCTTATCTTTAAATTATTTTTAATTAAATAGTCATAATCATTTGTAATCACTATATTAATTTTGAATCACCCAGTGTAATAGATGAAAATGCAGTGTGAAATGGTTCTCTTCATTTATTATGTTTATAAAGTGTACTTTTTGAAAATTTATCTCCTAAAATGATGAATTATTGTAATATTGTTCTCTCTTTCTTTTTTTTTTTCTTAGCCATGTTCAGAATTATTTGAAATGGAAAATCATTTAACAAGCAAAATTTATGATATGCGATTTATTCTGCCTTTGTTTGTTCATTTACTTTCACCAGGTATATAAAGTTATGTTTCTTTTTTTAAATATTATTTAGTTGTTTACAAACATTAAATTATCCTTTTATAATATATATTTTGCTTTCATGTGTAGAATTTAAAAGAGTTATTTAAATTTTTAGTAGGGGAAATTTACTTTGTAATTTGATTGTTAGATAACACAGCCATATACATCTTGGATGTGTAATTTCAGTTATATTTGCATCTTTAATAAAGTTTTTCTCAAGTATCATTTTTTTATATTCTTAAAGCATTTTTTGTTTGTAAGAATTTAAGCATATTATTTTTTCTTTGTACTTTGCACAATAGCCTTTTTTTTTTTCGTACTTTGGTTAACAAAAAACACTTTAAATGTGGAAGAAGGAAAATGGCTTATTATTACAGCAAAGGATATCAACAAGTTTTACAAATATAAATATTAGAATGCTTTTATTCAAAAGTTGCACACAAATATATAAAGTAATAAAATATCACTTTACACTTACAAACACACATATATTGGACATTTATTGCCTTATTAAAGTTTAATTATAGCATTTATATGTACATATTCACTTTTGTCAATGTTACCACGAATATAGAGTTGGCACACTAATATATTTGTGTACAGCTTTTGAATTCCAGCCTTCTATATTTTTAAAACTTCTTGATACACCCCCTTTTGGTTCACCTTTGCTGTAAAATTAATTCCAGGTTGCTCAGAAAACTGCTTTAAGAATTTAATCATTAATTACAATTTTTAAAAATTGCAACTGTTTTTGTTTGTTTGTTTAATATTGTTCTTGATTTTCATGCATTTGATTGTGGATCTGGAAGATTCCTGAGTTGTGTTGCATTATGTTTCCTTCAATATATTGCTACACTCTTTTATGTCAGATTCCATTCAATTACAGCAGTTTAACAAGTGACCAATATTTATTATAGGGGCAATTTTTTTTATGATGTTGTAATTCTGTGCTCTTGGCAAATATGGTAATGTATTAAATTAATCTGGTGCATATGCACATTTTTTTATAGCAATATTCAAAATAGGTGGACATGTAACTTGGGTAATAAATATAACATTTACGTGACCACACGATGATTTTGAATTATATCACAAAAAAAATTTTTGAATTGAATTCACAAAAATTATGAAATTTTTTTTTATTTCATAACCTTATAATCAATAAATGCTTAAAATTCTACGAGTTTTTATTACAATATTTTTTTTCCAATTTAAAATCTGTTAATTTGGGGTGGAAATCTCAGTTTTTTTTTTTTTTTTTTTTATATATTATTTTTTTTTTCAAATGTTTTTCTGTTTGTAGATACCCTTGTACCCCACATCAAGTTCATTGAATCCAAAGTTCTCATGCTCATCTTTATCTCATTGAGCAGTTTCGAAGAATCTGTGAGAGCTCTAGGTCTTTATTGTCTTGCAGAATTTTATCAGCATTTAGAAGGAGCATATTTTAACGAGAGATTTATTTGGCTCCATCTGTTGGATTCTTTACGTAATTCTATTGGATCAAGCAATCCAAAGATTCCTAACATTGTCTCTTTATTTCTTGCAAGAACAGCAGATATTTTTACACAACCTGGTATGTATTGTATAAAATTACAAAATAAGAAATCTAACTCGTGAAATAACTAAAGCTACCAAAAATGTACTGTTTTGTATTGATTGCTTACATTATTTCATATGTGGAAGGCGTAAAATAATTTTCTATTATAATTAAATATATAATCTTTTTTTATTGATTATTTAGATTGATTAGAAGATTAAATATATATTTACTTCAAATTTAATCCTTTTGTGATGGAACACCTTGTTTAGAATATTCTCTTGAGGTGGAACCAAAGTGAAAAGAATCATCCAACAGGTCAGGAGTTACGCATTGTTAAGCCAACTTTAGGGGGGGAGAATCACATACAAAAAAAAAGCTTTGATTGACAAAAGAAATAAATAAATAATTTTAAACATGCAATATAGACTATTTACAAGAAGAAGTAACAAAATTTGAAGACTTATTGAGATAAATTTCGAAGCTTAGTGAAATGCAAAGTCCTACATTGGATAATTTAAAGCTAAAATGGTTGTTGCTTTTTCTTTGTTTTAGCTATGGCACTAATTGGCTCATTTATAATGTAAGCGTATTCTTCATCTGCTAAATAACACTTTCCCCCTGTAACTAATTGGATAACACAGCGTAACAGAAATGATTGTAAAAGCAAAAAGAAAAATAACATAGTAGTAAAAACCAATGAAAAAATATTTGCAGAGTTACTAGAACTGTGAATGTTCATATCGTATGCAAAGTTAAAAAGCTTAGCTCATTCTGTTTACATTACACTTTCTCTCCTTCCCTGAAACAGCTGATGTTCGAAATACCTTAGTAGGACAGAATGTGAGATAAACTGAAGGTCAGGATACTAAAACTCTTTAGTTAATAAGCAATGGACACAGGAGGTTATCTAGAGGTCTTTTAAAAATTTTACAGCTTAGAATGCATATATGTATCAGCCGTCCTCTAAGGCCATTCTCTAGCGATGCATGAATGAGATACTTGACTGTAAGTGATGCATATATGGGACACCTTGTGTGAACTGGAATTTACAATTTACACTTATTCACAAGCAAGAAAATTTCGCTTACCTGTCAGACAGGTAGCTTTTCTTCTTGCAGTTCTTGATTTAAATTGAATGGAAACTCAACTCCTGGAACAGACTTGTTTGACATCACTTTTTTGAAAGAACTAAATATCTGCTTTATATTTAAAGATTACATTAGATCTTTAAATATTTCTAAATAAATATTAATACTAAATTGTATAAATTTTACTTTCAGATCATAAACTGTATTGTTGTCTCTCCAGTTTCATCACAAGCAAACCTCTTTTAGATATAGGACAAGTTCCTGAGTTTTATATTTTATTCAACAGTACTCATGCTGATGTAAGTTATTTTCATTTGTATTAATATTTTGTGCTAAATTAGTTTTCTCTAAGATTTGATTTATATGAAATCAGTTTAGTAAAAGCAACTTGTTTACCCCAAATGGAAATTTTTATTTATATGCAGTATTCTTTTGGTAATCCAATATGGCCACGGTTGCCTAGTGATCATGGCTTCGGATTCGTGGCCAATGGTTTTCGTTCAGTTACAGGTTTGATCCTTCGCCGTGTAGCCGGGGCTGATGTATGTTAAATCTGTCGTTTCCCAAAGTCCTCCAGTTGGTGTGGTGGGGAAGTTAGGAGAGGGGGGTGCCAGCTCACGTGTTGTCCTTGTTACTTGACTGCGATTCAAAATTATGAGGTCCATTACCAATAGCCCTCATGTCTCTTCTAGTGTGACGTTAATAAAAACTAAACTAAACTTGGATAATCCAACAGATATTGGGTCAGAGTATAGCTGGATTACTAAAAAATCACTAATGACTCATTTAAAATGCAAAAGCTATTTATTATTGTATAAATTTGATATAGTACATTGAAGTAAAATATTATATGAAATAACTAAAACCTGTAGAAGAAATTAACTGCTTCATATTGACAGTGCACATTATACCATTGAAATAGAAGGCAAAAAAAGGGGGCGAAATCCCATGACTATCGGTTAGTATAGAAATGCCAGATTACTGGCAAGGCCGGAAAGGTGAAGTGTTGAATTATATTAATGGGAGTACTGTATTTTTTTTTTTTTTTTTTTTTTTTTTTTTTTCCCTTTCTTTTTTCCAAATTTGATACATTCTTATTTATTTTTAAAAATCTTGGTATTGATTTGTATTTCTTCCTAGCTAGTATATGCTTTCTCTGCTTGGGTGAATTGAAAAACTTGATAATACAGAATGGATGGGTAAAATTTTTTTTAATGAGAAGCAATTTTTAATTATAATTTAAAGTGAAATGCTAATTAGCCTCTGAAAAAAGAATGATTAAGTAATCAAAATAGTGAAGTGAAAGACATAAATTTAAACCCAAAAGGGGGCAAAGCTTGCTTACAATTTCCAAATGTTCATTTATTAACAAATTCTTTTTAAGCTTTCATCATTTAAAAAAAAAAGTTCAAAACATTGTAAGGTAGATAAAGAAATAACAATTATTAATTTTTTTAAACTGAAGCTGTAATTAATGAAATCTAATATTTAGCTTAACAAAACTCAATAATACTGAATGCTATATTTAATTTCTTCATGCAAGTGAATTATAAAACTTAACTATCCAGCATGCAAGCATAAAGTATTTAAAATAAATATAATAAACACTTTTTCTCCAATTTAATTACAACAAAATAAAAATTTAACTGAAGTCTTTGATTCAACTGATTAAAAAATCAGTTTGTAAAATGTATAAGTAAAAATGTATTCAATAATTTTTAATTCAATTCCTTGAAGGTAAGTTTGTGGTTTGCATGTGATTGATATTTATATTATATATATTTATTAAAATATTATTACTCATTAACAATGTTTTATGTTTGGTCCTGGTATTGTTAAATTTCACTAATTCGCTCATATGAAGATATTAAATGTAGTGTTAAGTATTACTTAGAATTTTAATTTCTGTCAAGAACTTAATTTTATTACAGCTTTTTGTAAAAAAAAAAAAGTTATTTTATAAATTAAATTTTATTCATCCCTTGGAAGTTAATATGTACTTCACTTAAAATTATATTTAAAATTTGGTCCTCACATTAAAAAAACATATTGTAGGTATATTTTTCTATTTATCTTGAGTGAAGGATGGGTGAACCAAATAGTAAGTTAGTAATAAAAAATAATAAATAGAAGAGATTAGTGTTACACTTTGTCAACAGAAAAGAATATTCATAATTTTCTTATATTTAAATAATATTTACCTCCAGTTCTTTTTGTATGAAAAATTTATTTATTCAAGGCATGATATCAAATACACATGTTCTTCATTGACATAAATCTATTTAGCCCAGTGGAGTGCATTGACATTTGCTGATAGGGAAGCTTTGTTTCCATAAAAATTATAAAAAAAAATATTTAAAGTGACAAAAATAAATAGTTTATTCATTTTTACTCTAAAATAGATAAATTGACATGAAACAAAGGTACGAAATTTTTTTTCAAAATACTTTTGTAAACTAACTTGATCAGGCAATTTTTCCCCTCAAAATCATTAATTTTCTTTATCTTAAATCATTTGTCATTGATTCCATCAAAGTACTTAAAAGTTGTATTTTGATATTGACACTAGATATGACAATATTTCTTCTGGCTATTCATTCCTTGCAATTATATAAATTTGCTTTAGTTGTTCAAAAACTGGACTCCAACAAATGCACTCACAGATTGAATCATAAAAAATTATTAAATTATGATTCTTCAGATCTTTATTCAGATTCCCATTAAATATATTTCTTATAATAATATTTTTTATGACTTCCATATATAGTCTGGACATGGATATAATTACTGCAATTCACTGCGTAATTTACAGAGAAATTCTCCATAAAAGTTACTTAAAGAATTAAAACATGCTGCAAGAAATCGTTATTCATTTAAAGTGATAAAAATTCTACAGATTTAATGCCTGAAAATCTCTTAGTACAATTTTGCATCAATGTATCTATTATTTCACAAAACGGATGTTTATATGACTCCTTTTTAGATTCCGTATGAGAAAATTTTATCAACCACAAACATCGAGAGCTTTGTGGTCAACAAATAATTTTAAAGTAATATATTTTACGATTGAAATTATTAACATATATTGAACGTAATTAATAACAGCATGTTGTTCATCAAAGTTGCATTTGTGAAATAATGGAAGAGAAAAGGCATAAGTTCTGACTACTTCACATTCCATTCTTAAGTAAATTAGTCTTACTAAGAATTCTAAAAGGTAAGACAGCTAAAACCAAATTTTTTTAAAAAGCAAAACAGTAAGTATAAGCAGCTGAAGTAAATTGACACGGGCAAATAAAATTAAATCAACTGCTAAAAGCAACCTAAAAGAAAGGGGGATTGGAAATAGTTTCATCAAGCAGTTTTTTAATCATTAGACAGTCGAAATACAAAAATTTAAACTTAATAAATTACAGAAAATCAAATGCTAAAATAAATAGAGTAGTTTGCATTAGCAGGATTATTAAAAAAATAAAACAAATTAACAGTTAGTGTAATACAAATTATATTCAAAGCA
This sequence comes from Nephila pilipes, assembly GCA_019974015.1. NCBI lineage: Eukaryota > Metazoa > Arthropoda > Arachnida > Araneae > Nephilidae > Nephila > Nephila pilipes. Next base: position 61,257 of record BMAW01125873.1, on the reverse strand, counting down.
TTATTATTATGAATAAAATAATATTTATTTTGAAGATATATAAAATTTAACAATTCAAAATAACTGTTTACAGTTACGTGTGACTTCTAATGCATCAAAATATGGCGTTGAATGATTAAATAAGTGTACAAGTATAGTTGTTCTTATTAATATTGGGGGGGGGGGGGAATTTTTGAAATCCCCTAAAATGTCTGGTTATGTGATTGACGAATGACTTCCAAACATCTTAATTGAATTTAACATGACCTTGTAGACCAAGTAAAGAATTTGGAGGGGCAGACAGAGAGACAGGAACCGTCATCATCTATTTATTGGAAAAAAAAGTTTCAAAACTTGTTATGAACTAAAATAGGGAGGGAAATTAGTGATATTATAGGTTAAATAATTATTGAAGAGAAATTAAACAGGCAGTTTAGAACTGAAAACTGAAATATGAGTATCTTGTACAATACAAATTAAAAAACGTGAAATTTCAATTGGAATTCTAAGAAAACTTTAGCTAAAATTCACAAATAGAAAGAGGAAGTTATGCTCTGCAGTAATTGACGCTTGGAATAAATTAGAATAATGAAATCGATAAAAAAAAGTCAACAGGCTGCTTTAAAAATAATAGTAAACAGAAAGCTTAAAATACAAAAATAAATATAGTTTAAATTACATAAACATTGACTAATACCCACTATTAAAACAAATTTAACAGAATTAAAAAAAACTTTTCTATGCAAAGTTTCCCAAAGTACAGATTTAGCCACCAAAATGTAAATTGTTTTAATATAATTATTAAATAATGCAATTGAATATTAGAATTAAAGCAAACAATAATATGACAACGAAAATGAAATTAGGTCCATCAATTAATTAATCGATATTCAGAAAACACTTGATTTTAAAGTGTTTGGGTGACCATTCTTTTGTTGACTAAAACATAGCCCATTGAAGGGGCTAATATTTATAATTTTTAAAAGTTTATTCAAGGCAGTAATTCAATGTTTTTCTTACTGACATTTCAAAATAAAAAACTGTAGCCGAACTTAAAAATCATTAAACAATATAATGTTTTAATAAAACCCTTCTTCAAAGAACATTTTTTTTCATGCTTTTTCAAATAATATTTTTTAAAGATGATGATTTTTTCGAAACAGAATTGTAATTATTTCACAAAAAGCAAAAGAAATCATAATAATCATTTTAGAAAGAACAGATAATCAAAAAAAATCTAAATCAAACTATTTGTCTGAAGAAGATACACTGTGACATTTACGAACTTTAAAAATGTTAATTATTTCCTGAGTCATCATTTGAACCTAGTTATCTGTGATAGTGAATGGAACTTGGTCTTCCAATGTTTTGCATCTTCAAAAATTCAAAATTAAAAATGTTGATCACATTTACACAGTTGCAGTTACAAGTAAACCAACCCTTTCTCATAATTCAGTGAAGATACTAATCAAAACATTAGTTTTGTGAAAAGAAATTTCAAAAAATACATGGCAGATAATTATTAATTAATTACGTTTTTAAACGATGATCTTTTCAACATATTGTTATTATAGCTAGAAATTTTTAAGAAATTACAGGGAATCAATTATTTTAGGAATTATAACAAGAGAAAAAAAATCCTCTTCACCTCTCTTTTCCAACAAATTCTCATGAAAAAGCTCTAATAGTCTTGATTGATACACCTATGGCCTGATAAACAATGAATAACAATTTGAAGTTTTGTTTTATTAAAGCTTGCTGTGTGGTGTAATCGAGAGAGTGAATTAATTATAAATAATTTCATGTAATTCACTATTCTTCAATGATGATTCTTCAAATGAGTTCAGTTCAAAATTATGTGATCCATCACCACAAATAAACTATTTAAATCTACAGTGACTTTCAAACTAAGTAGTTTAATAATGAAAATGCAGATACATTGATTTCTACAAATATCATTAATTCAGTAGTTGTGTACAAATGTATTAGTGTATAATTCTGTATATGTATTCCGTGATAGGATTGATAATTATAAATTAACTTATTTGCATACTTATTATCACATTAATCTTTAAATTGTAGCTGATATATCATAAGTTGTTTTTGAGTTTTTCTTGCATTTATTGAATTCTGTGTTTGAGATTTTGTAGTGATGCTCAAATGAATTTTCTTGAAATCAAATTTTAATTATTATTATAAAGCAAGTAAAAGAATATTTAATTTTTTGTTATTCATAATGTTTAAAACAATAATTTATTGGATATATATGTATATATAATAGCCGATAGCCACCTGCTTCGCTGAGCAGACAATAATATATTTCGCAACCTATATGTAAAATATCAAGAAAATTTTCAATTTTTAAATGATATTGATAATCTAAATTTAAAATTTTAAGAAATTAATTGTCTTTAATAATGGTTATCCATAACATTCAAATATATGAGAAAAATAAAACTTTTTAGTTAAAAGTCACCCATATATATATGGATAAAACTCATTCCTCCTTATACATGTTACACCTAATATTAAAAAAGATTCAACCTTTTGTTAGAAGATTCATCATGTGCTTAACTTTCAAATGAAATACCCTCGCAATCACATCATGTCTATTATAAAATTTTTGTCCTAAATTTGTAATACTTAAAAAAAAAGTCGCAAGTCGGGACGTGCAAAATGTCACGTATGTCATAGCGTCTTGAGTTTGTTCATGCAGGTAGCGAGGTCCTCCAGTAAACGAAGATTGTCTTGCGTGTGTACTACTCTGTAAAAAGTCGCCATTTTAGTATTTTTCAAAATCCCGCTAAGTTTTGGAGCTAAACTACATTCCAAATTCAGAAACTCAATTTATTCCAAACTCATTTATTTCTATTGCTAAATATGTACATTTTCAATTTTTGACATGCATGAAATTTCACATAAAGAGCCCCTTCGCCAAAATCTTGCCAATCTTCCATCAGCACTTCAATATTAAATTATTTGGTATTTTTCCATTTTGCTTGCGCAAATCTCACGAAGTAAACTTGATTGGTGACAATACACAGTATACTTAGAAAAAAAATATTCCATTTGGCATCGGTCATATCATTTTTGACAATAAAGTCGCCAAAATTTACATAACCGATGGATAAGAGTAGATTAATGGATGAAAATTACATTTCGGATAAGACTTCCGTAAAATCCATTCTTAGTGAGTGTCTACATCACAAAATTAGTAACTTTGCTAAATTTCAGGTCAATCGGTTGTGTATAGTCTTAGAGATCTCGTGATGAGTCTGTCAATAGTATTTCGATTATATATATATAATATTGTAGTTTTACCAGGCATTTGTACTTCATTTTCATAAAGAATTACCTTTGAAATAAATTTCTTAAAAAAAAAAAAAATCACTATCATGCAAATGAAAAAGTATTGTAACTGAATCCCCCAATCTTGAAAAGGGTAAAGTATTGTATTGGGGGATATTATTCATTGCTATAAACAACCATAATTAGATAGAATATGACTCAAATGGATTGAGCATATTATGTCTGTAATGCTCAATAACTTCAATCCTTGAAATTTATTTTTACTTTTTTTTTGTATGCAGTGATATGTGCAGTTGTGTGTAAGAGAGATAATTTTTCATGTTTTCTATGAATTATATTTTCATGTAATTGTCTATTATTTTTTTTTAAAATTTGAACTTATTTCTTTTAAGTATCAAATATCAAGACAATGGTTACTAAATTTATTGGCTGATGGATTGCGATCAACTCTTGATTTTCATATATGTGAAAAAAGATATGTGTTCAGTACTTTGTTGGTTCACTATGTTAGTTGTCTCTCTACAAATCAAGAGAAGGTAAGCAACATAGAAAATATGCAATATTATAAATTATGCTTTAATATCTCAATTTAAATTGCAAAACTTATAGTATCAATTTACTTTGATAAATAAAAGTAGAAATATATAATCAAATAACTTTTTCAGTTACCAAGTTATTTTTAAAAATTTAAAGGACTCCTTTTTTTTATCTTTCAACTTTGCATAAACAATGGAATAAATAATGGACTTAATAATTTCTAGTGGAATATTTTTAAAAATGTAAAGTGTTTAAACTGTATTGTAAAGTAAAACTTTAGTTAGCTTTAAATAACTGGATGCTTGCAGTATAGTTTATTGTTTGTTATAAAATATGTTTGCACAGAAAGCAATGTTTGTTAAAAACATTGCTTTCTGTGCAAAAAAAGCTTGTTAGTTATAATAAGGTAACTAGTATTAAATGATCACTATTCATTATTTTAATGATAAGGTTTCATAATCTTATTCTTTCTTGTTTTTTTTTTATCTTATTGTTTTTCTTCTGTTCTATTATTTAAAGAGGGGGAAAATGTTTAATTTAGTATTTTTTTTTGGCAATTTATCTTGCAACATTTTATCAAATTAAACTTTAAAAAACATTGTGTACTAATACATTTAATTTCTATGTTACATGATATAATCATATGATATATAAAATGATAATCAAATTATAAATAATTTATATATAGAAATATAAGTACTTATGTAAATTTTGTATGCATTTTTTTATTCTACTAAATTTTTTTTATTATATATCTGTTATAATAAAACTTTTTTGATTCAAATGTAATGTCATTTTATCATTTTTGGATGTTTTATTTTTTAAAAGAGAAGTAACATTGAAAATTGTTAACATTCTGTAGGTAGCAATTCTTCAAACTTTAAACTCTGCAGTAAAAATAAAATCTTCAGCAAAAACTTTGTACCAAAGATCTTTGCTAACATGGGTCTCTAATGTCGTTGAAGACAGGTAATTTTTTTTACATAAAACTTATTGTTAGTTTGTGTTTTACTGTGTATATCAACTGAAACACATTGGGAATTATGTGATCATATATGTTGCTAATAAATAACTTAATTGATTTTGATTGATTGGTTTGTATTGATTTTGGTTAGTTGATTTTGTTCCAAAATATTTTGCCTAAAATCAAATTCTTAATAGTAGCAAAAATTTGTTTCCATTTACTTTTATCCATTATAATATGGTTTATAATTTATTTCTTTGAATAGTAAATTTATGAATGCATCATGAAACTTGAATGTTCAGAAAATTGTTGGTTTCATGTTATATCTTCTTTACACATTTTCCCCAAACACTTTGCCTTGTTATAATATACTAATGATTAAAAAGAGGCATTAATTAATGAGTTTCAAATTATAATTGAGCAATGGAAATATTTTATATACAACCAAATCTCATAATTTTTCTTAATGTTATCACCATTAACTTTTTTCATCATAAATATTTATAAAATTATGGGCTAATTGTGCATTTTATTCTAAAAAATATTTTCAGAAATTGCAAAAAATTACTTAGGTTATTTGTTTGAATTTATAAGGGTTTATTGTTAAAAGAAACATTTCTTGGAAAATAATTTTATCTAATATTTATTGAAAATTCCTACATTTCATTAATTACTAAAAATATTTTATGTATTGGAAAAATTGCACAAACGTTGAAGCAGATTAAGAATAAGATATTTTGAATTAAATGAATTTTTAAAAATATTTACATTTTTTTAATCATTCTCAAAATTAACCTAGACATTATTAATGATTAACTTATATGGCCATTTTTTTATGTTATGTTTTCTAATTACTTTTTGCTTTATACTTAAAATTAAATTATATGATTATGTATTTTTCAGTAATTATGAGCTTATCATACTCTTTATTAAAAAGCATTGTCATCTATTTTTAACTACAATTATTTTTTTGATAGTGATTCATCAGAAATTGAAGTATTGAAGAACTTATGTATTGTTATGGAAAGCCTTGAAGCCAATATACCTGATCATTTCTATTTCACTACGGTTTTGTGGAAATTGATACCCAAAGTGAGGTAAGTATTGAAACTTTTATCAAATTTCTCAAGTCATAAATGTTTGCAAATTGTTTTAAGAATTTATTTTACTTTTTACAAAAAAAATTTGTCAAATAAAACTAAACCACCTTTTATTCTGAGCTTAAAGATAGATTTGAAATTATTGAATAGTTTATTTGTAATTTTGGTTACATGTAGTACAAACTAATAAAATATTCTTCAAAAAGTTTCTATTCCTCTTAGTAATATAGTTAAAATTTAATAATCTGTGTAAAATAAAAGAGTCAGAAGTTCTAATTTAAATTGAAAGTAACATTAATTTTTTTTTAATGCATTGATTGATATTTAACATACTATAGTTTATTTAAAATTTGTCTTTTACATTTTAGATTTTTGGACATAAGCGCTGTCAAAACTTTGATTTCAACTTTGCTTAGATCTCTGAACATAATGAAAAATTCAGACTATTTTTGGTCTAAATATAGAATTTCAGGAGAAAATATTGACCAACTTTACGAATTATGGAAGTATGTTAATAAACATTTAGAAGCTGGAGAAAATGAACTAATGGAGGGTCATATTTCTTTGAAAGTTTCTGAAATCAAAGAATGTCTTCTAATTTTTGCCAAAATTTCAACACTTTGGGAGCCATTGTTAGAAGAAATTCCTGAAATATTGTATAACAAACAACTGAATTCCCTCTGTAACATATTAGAATTAATATTGAAAATCAATTCATATTCACTATTTCACTTTAATGACTTGCCTATTTGGCTACACAAATGTGTAAAATCAGATACTAAACATGGATTTGTAAAAGTTCTTCTAAGTTCTGAAGGATTCAAGAGCTTAACATCAATAATTGGACTTTTTGAAAAATCACTTAGTCAGAAAGATGAATACAAAAAAATGCAACACATCAAATGGAATTGCAACAGTTGGAAAGAATTTTTTTTTTGTTTGAAAGAAATTTCTACAAATTCGAATATTATTTCTGAATCACCAATGTTTCAACAAATCTGTACTGCAATATAACTATTGTATTTGAAATTTAAGCTGTGGGAGGTGATGTAAAATGTAGTGTAAATTTTTAAAGTTAATCTTGTATTTTTAAATAAAATTTATGCTCAACTTATTTGTAATTTTTTTTTTATATAAATTATTTAAACAAGTATCAAAAATGAATTTATTAAAAAATATGCACTGAAATGGTTTTAACTAAATAAGTAGATGTCAAGCAACACATGAATATTTAACAATTGTTGAATATTTTCAGATTGGTCCTCATTTTTATAATGATTAAAATATATTATTTATTAAAATATTAACAATCAACTCTTGTATTGTAATTTTTCAGTTTTTTAAAGTAAATTTAGTTAATGAAAATTACTATTTAAATAATTTTCTAATTTTGAAACAAATAATTCAAAATTTAGTTTACATTTAAAATGTGCAATTCATTATAATCTATCAAAAAATATTTTTAACTTATTTGTAAAAAATAATACAAATTTTAGATAACTACTTAATTTGAGGAAGTGACTTTAATTACACATTTTTTTTTGAATATTTTAAGAGTTATTTTGAACTATAAGTACATGCCAACTAAACTTACTACTTTTTTCTAATTTTGTCTCTAAGAAGTTCTTTGCACATTTTCTACTGATAAAATATTACTCTTTTGGCTTTTAATGAAAATTATTGCATTTAAGGTTTTGTCATTGTTTATGTCTTAGAAAAATTAAATTATTATAATTCATAAAAATGAATGTTTTTTTTTTTTTTTTTTTTTAAAATATCATTTTCTTTTTATAAGCTAATCCCAATATTTGCTAATTTTTCTATTAATTTTTTGTTCCTTCCTTTGTTCTTTTATTTCTTAGAAATGTATTGCTTAATAAAAGTCTACTATATATATATTTCAAGATAAATTGTATATGGATTCCAAAAGTACAAATTGATGTTTCACCACATTAAGTAATCAACTTTAGAAACTCAATGAAATTCATTAGTTACATAAGAAATCTGATTTTACTAAGTTATGTAAATCAGATATGTTTATATAAGAAGTAACAATTAGTTATTTTCTTTAAGAATAATAAAATATCTTTGTGACTTGCTCATTTTATTTAGTAATCTCAGATTTTATTTTCTGCAATACAGTTATTTAGATCTATGTTATTCCAAAATTTTTAACTCCAGTTTTTTTTGTCTTTATTCTAATTAATTGAGATTGATTGCAAATTGCTTTTAAATTTTCATTTAGTGAAAAATTGTATATTCTGCATTTTTTTGTACTGATCTTGTGGCCTTTTTCATTTTATTCTTATTAAAAATCATGTTCTCTGCTACCTACAGTTTTCTAATTGTGTACAATGCAATATTTAACACATTTAAGTTATATACTTATTAATGAAGATCATACTTATATTTTCAAAGTTATGAAATTCCAGTTTAACTGCAACTGTATTTAATAAAAAAAATTCTAAAACAATCTTGGAACAAATATTTCTTTGGCCAAGGGTGTAGGCTACACCACATTCCAAACAGTAAAAGTAAATTCAGGGATAAAAAATTTAACAATTTTGTAAATATCTACATGAGAAAAGCAGCTTAATGTATTCAGTGATATTTTTGGGGTAGTATATATGATAGAAATTACTAATTTTTTACAATCAAGAATTTTGCAATAAAAGAAAACATGATCAATGTTATATGCACAAAATTTATATTTTCATGTTGTATCTTAGTTCATCTATAATATATATGAGGCTCATTCACTGATACTTTTTTCTTGATTTTGTAAGATAGTTCCATTTCTGGATACATTTTTGGTATAAAGGTAGCAGTTCATTTAGCAAAAACATATATATATTGCATAACACAAGTAAATTTCCAATTACTACTCATTCAATGCTTAAAATTCTAGAGATTTTACTAAAATTGTTCAGCCTTTATAATTGTTTTATGAATATTTATTTGAAAATCAGCAAGTTACCTAAATGATGTGATATAGTGTAATGAAAGAAAAAAATGCATCCCTCTTGTTCTCGATGAAGAAAGAAATCTGATTAAACCCCATAGATGTAGCCAAGTATTGCAAGGTTTTTGGCATGTTTATGTTAGCTGGAATTTCCTACTTAGCCGATAAAAATACCTATATTGTGCTTATGTCAATTGGGGTAATGGGAAACACCATAGAGTTTAACAGATATAAAGTTGAAAGGGAATCTGGGATTCATTGGTCTGTGGACTGTTATTCCTCACTCTCTCTCTCTCTCTTTTTTACAACGTTTTTCTGAATTTCACTTGGTGTGTGTGTGTATCATCAAATTTTCGATCGTTAATTTAACCAACTTCCCATCAAGCTAGAGCTTTGAAATTTTGGGAATCGTTCTTACTCGCCTAACAATGCAATATTTAGACGTTTGCGACAAGTTTTAACTAATATTTCAATAATTTTAATAAGTCAAAATATTCTTT
>BMAW01125873.1:67-51896 GCA_019974015.1 Nephila pilipes | reverse complement strand
GCCTCGTAAAACTATTGTACTCACAAAGGGGAGATACGATCTCCCCTTTACTATCTCCGAGATAGTAAGGGTTGCTGACTTTTAGACAGTAATCATTCGCAAGAAAGAAAGTTTCCAATATTTGGCACCATGTCTTATCACAATAATTTTTTCTATATTCTGGTTCCCATTTTTATTTAATAGAATGACTTACAAATTTTCAAATGCATGTTTTGATTTTATGAGTATTATGAATTTTTTAATACGCTCACAAATATCTCTTTTTTAGTAAATTTTAAAGTTAAAAATAACCAACAGTTTTAACTAATATTTCAATAATTTTCTTTAATAAACTTTGCCACCATATAAAAACGTTGTTTTTAAAAACGTTGGTTTTTATATCGAATTATTTTTGATAGGGAGGTTCGTAAGAAAGGGGAATAATCTTTTCTCCTCTTTCCTTTTCGTTTCTTCTCTTTCTTTTTCCTTTTCGTAAGAAAGAATGGATTCTTTTCTCCTAATAAAAACAAATTTTAAAGGAAAAAAGGACTATTAAAAGTGCTGAAGATTAAAGATGTAAACGTCATTTAATTTTATAAGGAAAATATTAATAATAGTAAAAAATAACAATAAGGAATGAATAATTAAGGGAAAATTATAGTGAATAAAAATGTAAAACAATAAAAAGAATGAGATTTGCGAGGCATCTATCAACAGAAATGTTGCCATATATTATTACCGAATATGTCCAAATTTAATTTATAAAGGCAATCAATATAATAATTATTATTTAACAGTTTGCATAAATATATTTATTTAGTATTAATTTTGTAGTACAAACTTTGTATATTATTTTTATGTCAAAACTAAACTAATTGCATACTTAAACTTTATTTCTACTAAATAGGCATATTGCGATTGAACTAAGTATTCTGTTAACCATAATTGTCCCCTGAAATTAAAACTTTATGAGTAACTCCTCATTATTTCAGAAATTCATGCAGAAAAAAAGTAATTGGGGAATAATTGTAGATTTTTTTCAGTCAAATTTATTTATAAAAAAAAGCTCCTCCTCCCCCTACAAAAATTGTTCAATATAAATTTTTACAGTTCGCTTCTTTTAGCTTTATTGCTTTAGTAGTTAGTTTTGGAAAATATATATTATTGTTATAATGCATTTAGAGGGGGGAAAAATGTTTCAGAATAGTTAGGTGAAACTTATATCTTTTTCAAGTTTGAAGCTTTAACTTGCTTTGTCCTTATTTTTTTCAGATTTCTTTACATTAAAATATAAAAATATTTCTTACTAAATGCTACGAACAATACTTTCTAAGTGAGACCACAGTACCAGAGAAGCCTCGTTTAGATTTTTAAACAAATATAAGGTCTATAGCTTAAAAACCGGATTTTTTAAAGGAAATTTGAGCGTTTATTAAAGAGCCCGGGCAGAAGATAGAAAAACAATAAAAACAGAGGTGCCAGACGCGGGAAATGACCGACGAGCCAGGGAAGAAAAACGTGGTTCGTTCGAAATGGTGTCGAGCGCGATGCCCCGATGAAAAAGGATTAATATTCCTCCATTTTATAGGGCCGCGGTAGTCTAGTGGTGAAGGTCGTGGACTAGCGACCGGCGGTTTTCGTTCAGTCGCGGGTTCGATCCTTGGCCACCAAAGACCCGCCGTGTAGCCGGGGCTGATGCACGTTAAATCTGTTCGGGGCCCAAAGTCCTCCCGATAACGTGGTGTGGATGTTAGGAGAAGGTGGTGCCAGCTCAGGTGTCGTCCTCGTCACTTGACCGTGGTTCAAAATTACGAGGTCCGTCGCCAATAGCCCTCGTGTTGCTTCTAGTGCGACGTTAATAAAAACTAAACTTTATTTACCAAAGTGAATAGGTAATTTTTAGTGTTTGTATATCCTGTATATAAATGTGAAATAATGGCTGGATGTTTGTTACTCAATCACGCTTGAACGGATTGTAATGAAATTTGGTATTAATGTACATCATGTTATGAAAAAGGACATTGATAACTTTTATCATGATATTGTATTTTAAAACGTTTTTCTGAATTTCACTTGGTGTGTGTGTGGGTGTGTCATCAAATTTTCGATCGTTAATTTAACCAACTTCCCATCAAGCTAGAGCTTTGAAATTTTGGGAATCGTTCGTACTCGCCTAACAATGCAATATTTAGACATTTGCGACAAGCTTTAACTTATATTTTCTTTAATAATGCAGTTTAGCCCAACCACTTGGCACGATTTTAAAAATTGATACGAAACTTGGCGATTTTTTTTGGCTGAACATTAAGTCCGTAAAACGGACCAGGGTAGCCACATTTGGCAAAATACCGCCAAATAATTCTTGTCGCCTAGGGAGGTTGGGTAAAACTGCCTTCCAACCATTTAATTTACCGGATGAATCAATTAATTTTAGTTAGTTTTAACGTTTTTTGTATTTCACTTGGTGTGTGTGTATCAGTGTGTCATCAAATTTTCCATCATTAATTTAACCAACTTCGCATCAAGGTAGAGCTCTGAAATTTTGGGAACCGTTCTTACTTGCCTAACAATGCAATATTTAGATATTTGCGACCATTTTTAACTAATATTTCAATAATTTTCTAAACTTTGCCACCATATAAAAACGTTGGTTTTGATCTCGAATTATTAACTATCAATTAAAATAATTGAATTCATTTCTTATTCTACATATTTATTCAATATCAGTTTTTTTTTTTTTTTTTTTTTTTTGTCCTTTTCGCTACCTTGCATTTCAAGCAAACATTGCACCGCTAACATTATTCACTTTTAATATAAGACGCATACATTCTAGCGATTTTTGCTGACAATAAAAGAAAATATTATTTATAATGAATTTTATGAGATTAAAAAAAAAAAAAAACATTTCTTATTTTTCTTCATTTAATGTGATTTATACATATTTGGGGGAGCTATTTCACATAATATTTGAGATCTATCCTATGGTATAAAATTTTTTTTGTTACGTTTTTATCTTATTTGACTTAGTTATACATTTTATAAACTGAGTCTACGTAACATTCAATTTATTTTCTTTAATTTTGTCGTGTTTGTATTGCATTTACGTATTTAAATCATGCCTGGTAAACGTAAATCTAATCTCTCTCGAAGCTCAAATCATTCACGAGCAATGTAAAAAGTTAGAAGTGAAGAGACATTCTCTGAAAACCTGCTTCGAAGGCTTTAGCAGGCCATCCGTCAAACAAATAGCTAAGCTATTGAAACGCCAGAATGCTCAGAATATCGGCATCAATAGCATACGAATTACCTGACTGAAGAACTAAAACGCCAGAGCATCCAGAAAATAAACGTCTAACAGCAAGCCTATTAAAGAACGTTATCCCGAGCTAATGAGATTATTGCTGAAACTGAAGCTCGCAGGCATACCCTTACTGAAAGGATGGTCCAGTGGCGTCAAGCATTTACAAAAACTAATGAGAATTGTTTTGAAAAAGCTGCTTTCGATTACTACCCGACTTTGAATTACAACAGTCATAAGCTTATAAAATTGTGCATAATGATTAAAGAATGTAAGTTTTGTGAGGCAATGAAATGGCACGATGAAGCAAATAATGAGAAGTTTCGGAGGTAAAGTCGCTATTTCTCTCTAACAGAGGAGACAGGAGAGCCTCTAAGAAAACTTTTCTTAAGTGAAACAGAGGAATTACGTTTTCTGACTAATCTTAGAAAATATAATTCGTGTTTCCATATGACGTCTTTTGGCGCTGACAAAATCTTAGCAATTCCTGGTTTTTCAACGACATTTACTGGACAAGTTTACCATAGAATTAGGCTTTTAATTCCTAAACTAAATAATTAATTTAATAAATAATTTCCCGAACTAAATTTTCTACAGATTTATTTCATAAATGACGAAGAAACTCAAACGCTTGAGAATTATTCAAGGAGTTGAAAGAAATATATAATACAAAATATACAGTAAATAAAAATGCTTTGGTGAATGGATTTGAAACTGCTTTGGAGAACATGTCTGATGGAAGTTACAAGTAGCAATCCATCTTAATCGAGTACCTTGCGATTAGCATGCTAGAACGCTACAATTCTTCAACTATCAATGAAGTGGTGGTTGTGGTGGCAGGCGATGCGCGCTCAGCAACGCGAGATATTGTGATATGCGCGCAGAGTCTCACACTTTCTCGATTTGCCCATATGCACAGATTTTATGATGCTCTTCAGTACCCAATAACTTTTAGGAAAGGTCAGGAAGGATACAACTTTGACATTCGACAAATCGATCCTATCACTGGATATTTGATTTTAAATATGAAGATATCATGCATAGATTACTATGCGTTTCGGATCATGGTGAGACGATACGATTTTAAGTTGCTGTTGCGTTGCAAGCAGCTTTTGAATTAATTCTTGGTAGATATTTATCGTTAAAATGAAACGTGAATGCTTAAGATGTATATCGCTAAATCAGAGTAAGTTGAGAGCAGAAAACTATGTTCACTTGCAAGATGCTATTAGAAATTATGCGGAAGTAGATGTTAATAATTTAGGACAGATGATAATCCTTTTCAAAAATTTCGAATAATTACAATTTAACAGTCCTTTAATTCGAATATAGAATCAAATATTGAATTAATTAGAATAATTCACAATTTTAAATTGTTCGTATATCCTCATAGTTTTTTAATTATTATTAATTGAAAATTCAGGTTTAAATTTTGATCAATTAATTTTTTTGGAGGTTCTGGCCTTGTATATAAATTTTTTTTTTCGTGATTCCTTATCTTTTAAGAAGAGGAAGAAATTCCGGTTTTCATCCAGTTCCTATTGTGATCCCATCACTAAATCCCTCCATCCATCGGAGAAGATAATTTTTTTTTTTGTATTTTTAATATTTTTTTATTAGGGACATTATGAGCTGCGGGCGGGTAACAACCAGTATATATATGAGGTAAAATATATAAGTTAATAACTAAACAACAAAATGAATAATTAAAAAAAGTAAAATACAAAACAAACGTTAATAAATAATTGTACCTCAGCAAAGCATACATAGTCAGATTGGGGATTTGTGGCGTGAAACATGTTCTATAGCTCCACCAGTACATCTAGCAGGGCAAAAACTGAATCACACCAAAAAGTAAATTAAAATAGTAGATTATGCAAAAAGCGAAGAGGCAAAACCCTCCAACAACAAACGCTTAAAACAAAATTTTCTAATCACAAAATTTTGAATATAAATTTTAAAAAATGTACCTAAATCCACACAGGAAAAAAAAACTAGAAGTAAAATTTCGATTTTAATCGATAAAAAGTATGCCATATATCCTATGACATATATGTCAGCAAGTGATAAATATATAAAGTGCAAAAGTTCAAGAATCCATTCAAATCAAAATCTTCAAACATTTATGATATAGCCAATATGATGTGAATACACTAGATATGAAAAAGAATGATAACACTAGATAAATATGAAAAGTTTTTAGTTTACATCTCTCTCTCTCTCTCTGTATATATATATAACGTTAGCTCGCAGCTTCACTCCTGATATAATCGGTTGAAATGTCCTACTCCGAACGCCAGAATGCGTATGGATTGCCATCAACAGTATTTGAAAAGTTAGTTCCCTAACTCCCTAAATAGAAATGTCTTTGTAAATCAGAACTCCGTGCATATCATTTCTTCATTTACTTATTCAAAAAAATTAATGCAAATTACCGTCTCATCCGTAGATTGGTACATACATTGAAGTCATGGAATTCGGAAATAAGTTTAGGCTCCTTGACACCGACCTAACGCTTAATTGCAACTAAATTGCGGCATCAGTGGAGAACCTCTACAGATTCCCCCCATATATATATATATATATATATAATGATTTAACTTAATTCCCATTAATTTACTAAATTTGCCCATTCTGTCCTTTTAAAGATAATATTCATTCGTATTTCCTGATCCCATTCCAAAATATTCTTTTATTTATTAGATCACGTGCTCTTAAAACTGGTTAAATCGCTTGAACCGATTACAAATCTGTCAAAACAATCCCTTCAGATTCCCTATATATTATGATATTTCCCCAGAATCCCTCTATCCATATCACGTGTTTCTGACGTTTCAAATGAAATTTCCCTGGAATATAATTAAAAACACAATAAAAAAAAGCTATTTTTTCTTCTTTTCTTATTCTGCGCTTAATAATTCTTTAAAAATGAAATTGGTTTCGACTCTGTTATGAACATAATTCAATAGTTCTATTTAAAAGAAAATCTTTATATATATATATATATATATATATGATTTTCCAGCTAATTATCTATTTTGCTGGCTAGATGACACCACGAATCAAAGTCATGTAATAGTTTATGCAACGCCCCCTATTTCTGAACAAAACTGAGGAGCGCTTAGCTCTCGCTTTCTTCTCCCGATGGAGCCAAACTCCGAACGCCAGCACACATTTCAACACCCATCACCGATATACGATAAAATTGGGCTGGCATCAATTTTTCTCCAAGTTACAAGTTAAATGAAAATAACCTGTACATAGTAATATTATATATATATTCTTACTTAATCTAATCAAGAATAAAAGCAATGATTCAACTTGAAGCCTCATCATTGAACTGGTAAATGCCAACATCGAATCCGAAAATGCAATACCTCTCCTCCAGACCCCGAAGCAGCAAGAGGTGTTTCGTCCAGACAGATACCACCTTCCATATATTGGACATAATCCGAATTTGGAATAAATCTCCGACTTTAAAGGGCGCTGCCTCTGCAAGTGAAGGAAGCACTCTCTCGAAGGAAAGACGATGGGAATCATCAGGACAATAACGACTATCTATGATTTTGTAAACGATGCTAGAGACGCTTAAATTTGTCTAAATGTTTTTAAATAATAACATGAAATGTCTTGTCAAATGAAGGAAAAGTTGATGTGAAACGTCTTGATTAAATTTGTTAAATGTCAAGATCTGCCTGTTTATTTAGAAAAATTAGTAACATCCTGTTGGAAATAATTATTTGGATACCGCCTGGAGGCGTCTTGCCTCGTGTAAGTGAGAGAGCACGGGTTCATGGGTAATATTTCAGAGTACATTTGGATTTTGACCGTGTAAGGTGGGTTATTTCTTCTTTTGATGTAATTTCTCCTGACCTCAAAAGCGGGTTAAGTTAAAATATGAGCTATTTGGAAGCCTTGTATAATTTGTAAATAGCGTAATTATTTGTTTATGTAGCGCGTAGAGACTGCAAATAAATATGCTTAAAAAGAACCAGCCCTCCAGCTTATCCGTGTTGAATTATTATTCACCACAATACAAAAGCCAACCCACAAATCAGACGTGGGATGTAAAACTCAAAATATATTGTAGAACTTGTGAAAAAAAGGAGTATTTCTAATTAAATTGCGATCTGATCAAATTTTTTAAAAAAGTTTGCGATTATTGGATTAATGTGTGTGCTGCTCTACAGAAATTAATTCAAAACTTTGAGGTGAGTCATATTTATTCTTATTTGATAATTTAAAGATGAAGATTGATGAAATTAATGAGATAAGCGATGCACTGAAGAATCTGAAGAAAGAAAATATTAAAACTTTTGGTAAGTTTATTTTTGATACAGACGGCGATGTTAAAAATACGGGAAGAATCCGAAACTTCACTGGTTTCGAATTCACAGTAAATGATTCTAATTTTAAAACTAAATTAAAAACTATTAATGATGCTTTTTCATTACATGAATTGATTTCCATTTGTGATATTTTGAATATTGCTTTCCAAAGAACAAAAAGTAACCCCACCCCCCATAAAATATTAGTTTTGTTAAATGATGCTAACTCTCTCTATCAATATATTCAAAATTCAAATCAATCTGTACCGTAAAACGAAACGGGAGTAGAAACAAAACAACAATTATCACTGCAGAACCAGAACATTAATGAGTCAGCAAATTATTCAGAGGAGAGGCGTTATGGTTATGTCGCGACTCAAAAACAAAACATCGGTATAAGCTTTTCTGACATCAAAAGTATAATTTCTTCTTTTATTGGGGAATTGCATGAGAATATATCTGTTTGGTGCGAGCAATTTGAATGCGCTGCTGAATGTTTTTTTTTATTTAACATCCAAAAGTTTATTTCCGTTAAACGATTCATTGGTGGTAATGCTTTATTATTTGTAAAAAGGGAAATGAATATTACGTCATGGTAGGTGTAGATAAATGAATTCGAGGTGACAAAGCTAGTTGCATGAAATATTAAGTGAACGTAAAATGAAAAAATCCGAGTCAAAAACAGGAATATTATTTTATAATGAAAGAGTTAGGTAATCGAGGGAGCATTTTGAAGATGTCGCATTAATGCAATACATTATAAGAGATATCAATGATAAACATGAGAATAAATTAATTTTGTACGGTTGCAAATACTTACGCGAATTTAGAGAAAAATTGAAGGTATGCGAAGTCATTAAAATGATTTTTAAAAAAGTAAATTTTAATAAAGTAAACAAAAACCCTGATAATTTTGTGAATCAGAAGCATTAAAGTAATTATGATCAGAATATTCAATTTTGTTTTAATTGTGGTGGTAAAGGACATTTATCTAAATTTTTTACACATAAGAATAAAGGTTTAAAATGTTTCAGATGTCAAAATTTTGGGCATAAGGCGTCTGAATGTTCGAAATTAAATATGGAAACCAAACCCAATGATAATGTAACATCTCTGAATATTGTTAAACAAGCAAATCTGTTTAAAATGGTTCATTTCGGTAATTTAAATATTAACTCTTTGATAGATACTGGAAGTCAAGCTACGCTAATTTCTAAAAATATATTTGAAAAGTTAAATATTTGTGAACTGAATCAGTGCAATTTCATTTTATCGGAATTAGGAAATGTAAAATAAAGTCCTTAGAAATATTTAAAGGAGAGATACAAATTGATAACTTCAAGTGCATTACTGATGCATGAGTACTTGAAAACGGTGTTATACTGCATAATGCTATTATAAGACTTGACGTAATTTTGCAAGGTGAAGTTATAATAAATGAAAATGGATTTACAATAAAAAAAAAGTCTCTGTGTGAAGAAAACAATATTTTATCAGCTTTAGAAGTAAACATCAATTATAATGAAATTGAAGAAAATATAGGGTATAATATTTCAAAGATCATTAAAGATGAAGTACGTCAATCTATTTAAAATCACCAACCGAAGAAGATTTAATTAACTAACATAGAATTAAATATTTTAACTAAAAATAATAAACCAATATATCAACAACCGCAACGTTTACATTTTTCAGAAAATAAGATAGTTGGTACTCAAATAACTGAATGGTTAAAACAGGGTATTATAGAAGCTTGTTCTTCTGAGTATTCCAGTTCGGTTGTTATTGGAAGGAAAAAAGATGGAATTACACCAATATGCATAGATTATAGAAAATTAAATAAAACTGTAGTTAAAGAGAGATTTCCCTTGAAGATGTCTTAGACTGATTACAAGAATCCGCGAGTATTTAGTACTATTGATTTAAAAAATGATTTTCTTCATGTTAATGTGAATAAACAGAGTAAAAAATATATGTCGTTTGTCACTCATGGAGGACAATATCAATTTTTGAAAGTATCTTTTGGACTATTTAACTCCCCATCAGTTTTTCAAAGATTCATAAATACCATTTGTCGACCTTTAATCAATGATGGGATTTTTTTTTACCCAGTATGGATGATGTAATAATAATATCTGCAAAATAAAAAAAAAAAAGAAAGGAATTGAAAGACTAAAACTAGTTCTCAATTTTGCATGTGAATATGGTTTAGAAATTAATTTTAAGAAATCTCAGTTTTTGGAGGAAAAGATTGAATTTTTGGGACATGTGATAGAAAAGGGTTGTATTTATCCGTCCACTTTAAAAACCAAAGCTGTTCTAAATTTTCCTGAACTTTCTAATTTAAAACAAATCCAAAAATTTTTAGGCTTAACTGGATATTTTAGAAAATTTAATCTTAACTATTCTTTTATTGTTAAACCTCTTAATGATCTTTTGAAAAAAACTGTAAATTTAGATTCAATGAGGAAGAGAAAATTCTTTAATAAGCTTAAAAGTTGCACTCTCAGAAACCTGTTTTAGAGAATATATAACTCGAGTTATGAGACAGAACTACTTACTGATGCTAGCCTGGATGGGTATGGTGCAATTTTGTTGCAAAGATCTCCAAAAGATAATAGTTTCGTCTAACATATTATATGAATAGGAAGACCACAGATGCTGTGAAAAGAAGTACTCTTGTTACGAATTTGAGGTTCTTGCTATTATAGAAACAGTTAAAAAATTTTGTGTATATTCGTTAGGGATATCATTCAAAATTCTAACGGTTGTGATACATTCAATTTTTAAAAAACAAACGATTTAATCTTAATGTGATACTTTTTTAAAATATTATCTATTCAACTTTTAAAAGCAAACGATTTAAACTTAAAGAGATACTTTTTTTAATATTTTTTATTAAGATATATATATTTTTAAATGTTTGAAGTTTTTACAAAGAAATAAAATTATGCTATTGGCAACACCAGATCATATTTTTGTTTTTAGAAAATTTACTGGCAACGAAGATAGAATTAGAAATGAGTTTGGTTCCAAGATGTGAAGACGAACGTTGATAAATTGTGCTAGTGGATATTGTGTATATAATTTATGTTTGAAAAGATGCGAGCAAATAAATGTGATGTCCTGAAAATAAGTCATTTTTATCAATAGTCTGCAGTACAGTACACCGTCTTTTTAGCGTTTCAAAAACGATGAACAAAAGAGACTTATGTACACGAGTACCTCGATGGAAGTTATTAATGGAAGAATTTAATTATGTAATAGAATACCTATCTGGTTCAAAAATGTCTCATGTTGATGCTCTAATTAGATCCCCTATTAATATGTTTTGTACATTCTATAACACACACACGCACAAATGACGCAACAAGAAGGAGTTGTCCCATGGAGACAAAAATTGGCGAATAGGAATATTATGTACAGAATAAAAAAGGATTAAAATTTCAGAAAAATTCAAAGGTTTATTTCAGAATTATATAGTTACAAAGTAACGAGCTCAATAAGTTCTTAACCTATCTCTAGCCTGGATGCAAGCTATCACACGTCGTGGCATAGAGTGATAAAGCTCCCTGATTATTTCCTGCCGTATTTCTTGCCAAATTTGCTCCAATTGACGGGCTAGGTCATCAACATTCCCTGGTAAATGTAGTCAACTTCCCATCATATCCCAGACAAGCTCGATTGGAGAGAGATATGGCCGGACAAGGAAGTGTTTGACAAGCTGTAATACAGTTTATAGCAACACGTGCCGTATGTGGTCTGACATTAACTTGCTGAAAAATAAGACCAGGGTACTGCAAAAGGAACGGTAGCAAAACAGGTCTAAGAATGTCGTCGACGTACCGCTGTGCTGTAAGTGTGCCTTTAATGACGCCAAAGGAGTCTGGGTCCAATTAAGGGAAATAGCACCCCTGATCATAACTCCTGGTTGAGGGCCTGTGTGACGTGCAATAGTGAAAGCAGGATCGGCACACAACCTTGGGAGTCTCCAGACACTTCTTCGATGATCGTCATAACACAGTTGGGATTCGTCGCTAAACACTATACGTTCCCAGTCCACATCATTACAACCTGATCGAGCTAAGCACCACTGTAATCTGGCTCGACAGTGTGCAGGCGTGAGTGGTAGATAGCGTATCGGCCGGTACGAGCATAGATTTCGCTCTATCAACAGTCCGTGAATGGTCATGGTGGATACTCGTGTGTGGGTCGCACTTTTGATTGCTGATAACGATGAATCAGGCGATGCGAGAGCTGATCTGACAATTACTCTGTCAACCCGATTTGCTGTGGCTCTAGGTCAACCGCTACCGTAATGACGCTGAAATCTGCCATTGTCCACCCATTCTTGCCAGATTTCAGCCTTATCTCTTCGACCCATATGACGAGCGATTTTCCGATTTGCCCAACCTGCCTCTTTCAATCGAATGATACGACCTCTTTCAAACTCTGACAGTTGCTCGTAATGAACTCGAATCCTGTGGTGAGACATTTTTTCATTCATTGGAAAGTATCGTAAATCGCAATGCAACAGAAAATTTGACCATCAGAATAAGAATCGCTTCTTATATACACCTGCTGTGTGCGCAGTTCTGATGCGCTGTAGTTCCCGCTATTCATTAATTGGACATAAAATTTTAATCATTTCCATGTTCGGTCCAAATGTTTTTGCATACGGAATTTCATTACAATGGAGCAACTTCTTCTTGGTGTGTCGTTTATTTATTTATTTATTTTTGTTATTGAGTGTATTTCTATGGAAAATATTTTACCTAAACTTAAATTAGCTCAGAACGAAGATAGCGAGATAAAAACAATTATAGACCTTTTGAAAAATTCCAATTATGAAGAATATTTTGAATGTAACGGAATTTTCTATAAGTTTGTTGTCAATAAAGAAGTAATAGTTGTACCTGAAAGAATGCGAACATAAATAATTAAGAATGCTCATAAAAAGGGACATATGGGAGTAAAATATACAGAGAAACACCTAGAAGACCATTACTTTCTTTCTAAATTGAAACAAAATATTGAAAGAATAATAGCTAATTGTGTACATTGTATCTTAGGAAATCGTAAAAAAGGAAAGCAGCAGGAAGGATTTTTTCATCCAATTCATAAAGATGATTTAACTTTCTATACGTATCACACAGATCACCTAGGGCCTTAGAAAGTACTACAAAGTATTTCGGCGATTATTGACGGCTTTACAAAATTCATCTGGTTGTATCCCACAAAGACGACATCATCAGCTGAAGTAATTTCAAAACTCGAATTGCAAAAAAATAACATTTGGAAGTCAAATAAAAATAATTTTCGATCGTGGCACTGCCTTTATGTCAAAAGAATTTGAAGAGTATTATTGTCCCAAAGAAAATATACATCATCATCTAATTACAATAGAGCTTCCGCGTGCCAATGGACAAGTTGAGTGGCTAAATCAAGTTATTATTCCCATTCTTTCAGAGTTATCGCTTCAAAATCCTTCGCATTGGCACAAATATATTAATGAACAGCAAAAAACTATTAATTTCACCTATCAAAGCTGAATTGATTCTACCCCTTTTGAACTGTTATTTGTAACCAAAATAAGCACCAATCATACTGATAAATTAAAATAAATTATCGAAGCAGAATTTCAATCTACCTTTGGAAAATAGCGTAAAAAGCTACGAAAAGTTGCCAAAAAACAAATATTCAAGGTTCAAGATCAAAATAAGAAAACTTATATATAATTTACGAAGGCGAACGCCCCATTGCTATAAAACGCACTCAATTCGGACCACATCTTAAACCTAAATCAGAATTTTTTTGGGCCATTCAAAATCACTAAAATTAGAGGCAAAGACACATATGAGGTCTCAAAAGGAGAAGATGAAGGATCTAAAAATACTACAACTGGTGCAGAATATATATATATATATATATATATATATATATATATATATATATATACTTTATTTATTTGACTGTGTATCTACCGATTTTGACTTTTTCTCGATTATGACTATTTTCCCTCAAACATGACTGATTTATCTGTGTTTTGAGAACATTAGCAAAAAAGAAGAGAAAAGGGAAGCCAATGACAAAGCAAGACGATGACACTTCAGAGACGACAGTAATTTCAGAAGACGATGATATTCCAAGGACAAGATAGTTAAATGTTATTTGATTTCTCAGCTTTGTTACTTCTCTTTTCAGCTTTGTTTTCTAGGTTGAGACGATCTTTCTTTTGTTGGAGTCAAGACAGTGAAGTCACTTTCTTCCAGGAGGGCCGAAGATGTGGCCATAATCCGAATTTGAAATAAACCTCCAACTTTAGAGGCGCTGCCTCTGCTAGTGAAGGGAGAACGTTCTCGTAGTAGAAACGACGGGAATTATCAGGACAATAACAACGATCTGTGATTTCGTAGACTATGCTGGAGATGTTTAGTATTATTTACATGTTTTTAAATGTTAACATGAAATGTCTTGTCAAATTTATGTAAATGTTAATTTAAAACGTCTTAATTAAATGTGTTTATTGTCAAGATCTGACCGTTTAATTAGAATAATTAGTAACTTCGGCCAACCCCCCATATATATATATATATATATATATATATAAAAGCAGATCAAAGGTATATCACAAGGGGTTCTGCATTTAATTGTTTAGCCCACGTTTATTTATATTTATATTAAAATATTTTTTTTATATAATAGTTTGGAACGTTAGATATATTGACGTTTCTTTCAAATAACTTTTACTATCTTTTTTTTATCTAGATCATTTAAATTTATAGCAAACTATTAATGTAAATAAGAACATTTACATATTTTTTAAAAATTTAAAAATAATAAAATTTCGTGCAATATATATAAAGGGGACTTTTTCTCCTTCGGGATTCACAAAGCTCCTTTATTTGGGAGTTCTTTAAGTCTGAACATTTTTATAAACAGGATTTATAATAAAAAAATTGTGTAATATCATACTAGTGTCCAAAACACAACATATCTACATTAATCTAGATAAATATAAGGAGTTTTTTTTTTTTTTTTGCTGTACAAAATTTCCTTTAAATTTTATTAAGAGTAATTTCAGATATAATTACAATTCCGAGTCCCCCCCCCTTATGTTTGACTTAAAATTACAAACTTTTTAATTTTTTTCTTCATATATTATTGTTTTTAAATATGTTTTTTTCTCCTTTTATTTTGTTCTTAATTTTTTTACATTTCTTTTTTAATAAATAATACAAAAGAAATAACCAAAAATAGATTTTTCCCGTTTTGCTATTTTTTTTAAAGCCCTAAAAATTTCTTTGCATTAGTTAGTCATTTGCATTGCCAAAAACAAATCATGATTCTGCTCATTTACATAATCTCTTGACTTCGTCAATTTCTGAACGTAAATCTTTTGAGTTCCACAAACCAGTGAAAACAGCGTGCACGTCATGATTGAATGTTAATGTTGGGGAAAAGCGCGATAAGCACGCTTGTGCTTGCAGGCGACATAGGCTTCAAAAATAATGCGAGTCGCATCATTGAAATATAATGCATCATTCAAAAATAATGCGAGTCGAAAGGGCACTTCCTAAATGCTCGAGCTAAAAATTGCTCGTCAACATTGGTATCACTCGCGATCTCAAGGACAGATCTAAAAATTGAAATTTCCGTTGAGATTTGAAGGGGCCTCAAAAATGAATTTGGAATATGACTTGGAGGATGCTCCAGGATTTGTACAGTATCAATTTTGAAATACTGGATGGTTGATGTTGCCTTTTGGTAATTGTCGAGAGGACGCTGGTTCTTCGGTATTACTTTTTGGGAAACAGGGGCACTGGAGCCAATTCTCCCCGTGCTCTCCACCACAGCTGACATACTTTAATGAGCTTTCAAAATCATTGGAGCGATCATTTGTCCAATGAGATCCTGTGCATTTGACGCATTTTAGAGTGAGGTGGCAAACCTCAAATCTGAGAAAGAAGCCCTATTCCATTCTTAACCTAATCCGTCCATCGTCTTTATACGCTCAACTCCATTGACTGATCTCATAAGTTAATCTCACCTTCCCACCCTCTTTAGTTTTTAATTTTAACAATTACCTTTTCTCATTCAACCCTTTTCCTAAATTTTAATGTAAAAATCCAATTTAAATGTAAATTTTCTCTCTAAAATATTCTTTAGCTCTAAATTACAATAATTTAAATGCAGTTAAAAGTTATGCTCATAAAAATTGTAAGACACGGAGATAATAACCAAGAAGCTCATGTGCTCCAGCAGAATTGTCAGACTATATAAAGTTAAGCGCAAACGATAAATTATTAAATTAACTATGTCTTAAGAGAAATGTAAATTCTATAGCCATAAAATGAAATTTTGAAAGGAATATATTCCCCCCCCCTTTTTTTTTTGCTCATAGAAAATGAATCTTTTGTGCTAAAATGAAGATTAGAACATTCCTATTAATACGTGGACGAGCATTTTCCTATTGAAATACAGTTCCAAGAAGGCATTGAAGGAAAACTCGGACCCTAGAACTTCACTGATGTACAAGTTGCAGTTAAGATTATCTACAATTCTAAGCTGAGATCATCAATTATATTTTTCTTTCTTCTGCTATAATACTGAACCTAAATCATTCTCCCAAATAATCTGGGTGGACCCATTTCTTCCAGAACCCATCTTCCTCTCTGCTTCTCAACCAATTGCAGCAAACATAAGACATATACTGCAATGAATCTTAACATTTTGCTTGATGCGAACTAATAAATCTGTATATTTTTTCCTGGAAACCTTGCTTTCTCCTACGTAACATTAATGTTCTAGAAGTTTTCCGAAATAAAGTTTTAACTTTATTGGTTAATCCAATCTCTCCATCAGTGTCATGTGATGTTACGCAATTTCATGATGAATTAAATAATTCCCACTATGACTAACATTTTTATCAGATGGATACTGTTGAGATTAGAGCAATATATAAAATTTAATTTCATATTTTCATTTTACAGCAGCAGTAGTTATATTTCTCTTATGGTATATGTAATTTAATAATTTATCATTTTCATGAATTTCAATATCTGAACAGAATATTATTACCACCTTTAAAATTTTATCGTTTGCTTTAAATTTATTATTTTATTTAATAATTTGATTTTTATCGCATAGTTTTTTTTTCTTTTTATTGTTTGGAGTTCGTATCGTTTTTCTACTTCAGAAGGTTTTTTTTTATTACGATATATTGACGAGATAAATGAAGAATACAGTGATATTCAAGTTAATAATTTATATATATATTAAGGGAAGTAAAAGAAATACATCCAAAAGCAACGCAAAGTCAAACAGTACTGACGGTACAGAAAGTAATGAAAATACATAGCAAAAACGAATAAAAAAAAAAACTTTTCGTTTGTTTACATTACGTTTCTTTACTCTCCCATAACAGCTGGTAAGCAAAATACTGAATTAAGATAGACTGTAATCAAACTGAAGGTCAAAATCTTATAACTACTATTCAGTTCTAGATTTTTTGAAAACGTTCCATAGTAGAATGCGAATATGCATCGGTCGGCTCCTGAGCTCATTCTCAAGTTATGCGTATTTGGTACGTTCGGCCGTGAACGACGATCGCGAGTGATGCGCATATGGTACGTTCATCCCGAAAGGATTAATATAATAAAATATGCAGTTCTGGGCAAGGTTAAGCTGAAGCAATTTTCAGATTGGCAGATAAAAAGCGGCAAAGTTTAATGTGTTCCTGGAAATACATCAACCATATAATATTTAAAAATGCTACTCATTGTAAAGAGAATTGAAATTTTAAATGCAATGAAATTAAGCACAAAAAATCAATTGGACTTGTCATTAATATTCAATTACAAGTACCATTGAATTTAAGTGAAAGTATTTTTAATATGATTATCACAAAAAAAAAAAAAAAAAAAACAATTTAAAAATATATATCCCCCCCCCCTCCCCAATGGTTATAAATTGCTTTCAGCTATTTCGTTTTTGTTCGCAGTTGAACTTTTAATTATTTTCAAACAACATGTAATTTGTATGATATGTGAGTAATAGCATATCAGATGTAAACCCCGCTGAAAAAAAATAAAAAAAAAGAAAAAAATGTTCTTTCGTTCTCCAACTACATTGCAATTCAGGGATAAGTGTTAGTACTCCTATTTCGATTTTTTTTTAAAATTAATTCTTTCTATCATTTTTTTAAGCCTAATAATTCCAAAATTTCACTTCATGATGTGGTAACTTTTTTATTGAAATAATGTATACTGTATCTCAAAAATTTTCTCCTACTATAACAGGTCAATTGAAAAATCCCCAGTCTACCATAGTAAAACACATTTTTTTGGCAAAATTAGTTTTTTTTATTCAACATAATTTCCTTCAAGGGTGATACACTGATTATAGCGACCCTCCAACTTTTCGATACCATTTTTGTAGTACGGTTTGTCCTTTGCTTCAAAATAGGCCTCAGTTTCGGCGATCACCTCATCATTCCACGAAAATTTCTTCCCAGCGAGTATTCTTTTGAGATCTGAGAACAGGAAATAGTCGCTGGGGGCCAGATCTGGAGAATACGGAGCATGAGGAAGCAATTCGAAGCCCAATTCATGGATTTTTGCCATCGTTTTCACTGACTTGTGACACGGTGCATTGTCTTGGTGAAGCAGCACTTTCTTTTTCTTTAAATGCGGCCGTTTTTCGGCGATTTCGTCCTTCAAACGGTCCAATAACGCTATGTAATAGTCGCTGTTGATGGTCCTTCCTTTTTCAAGATAGTCAATGAAAATTATTCCATGCGCATCCCAAAATACAGACGCCATAACCTTGCCAGCCGACTGTTGCGTGTTTCCACGCTTTGGAGCGGATTCATCGTGTGCAGTCCACTCGGATGACTGTCGATTGGACTTCGGAGTGAAATGATGGAGCCATGTTTCATCCATTGTCACATATCGACGCAAAAACTTGGGTTTATTACGCTTGATCATCTTCAAACACTGCTCCGAATCATCCACTCGTCGTTGTTTTTGGTCAAAAGTGAGCTCGCGCGGCACCCACTTTGCACAGAGCTTTCTCATACCCAAATATTCGTGAATGATATGATGTACCAGCTGATATCTTTAGAGTGTTTGCTATTTCATTCAATTTCAATTCACAGTCATTCAAAATCATTTTGGGGATTTTTTTAATGTTTTCGTCGGTAACCACCTCTTTTGGGGGTTCACCGTCTTCGGTGCTCATTTCACCACGTCTAAACTTAGCATACCAATCCTTGTTGGGTGATTTTCCTGGGGCAGTGTCCAGAAACTCGGCGTCAAGCCAAGTTTTTGCTTCAACTGTATTTTTTCCCTTCAAAAAGCAATATTTTATCAACACGCGAAATTCCTTTTTATCCATTTTTCTCACATTA
This sequence comes from Nephila pilipes, assembly GCA_019974015.1. Classification (NCBI taxonomy): domain Eukaryota; kingdom Metazoa; phylum Arthropoda; class Arachnida; order Araneae; family Nephilidae; genus Nephila; species Nephila pilipes. Next base: position 32,881 of record BMAW01125873.1, on the reverse strand, counting down.
ACAAAAGTTGCTTCACTCAAAATGCTATAATTCACAAACTAATGATCCGACAGCTGTCAAATTTATACACGCATCTTTTGAGGTTTAGGGCTAACTAAAAAACATATGGATTTAATTCTAGTAGCGCCATCTATGTGTCAGGCCGGGGACTTTTCAATTGGCTTGTTATGTACGTAATAATGTATTTAATATTTATATATAAGTCAATATCAGGGAGAGAGACAGGGAGAATTCATTAAAGTGAACATAAACATTATTTACGCAATATATTCAGAACTATTTTTTATGCTAGAAAAATTTAGTAAATTAGTTATAACTGATTAAAGCCACATTCAAGAAATTTATATTAAAGATAATCCAGCCTAAGTATTGATTTAACAAAACATCGCTCTGTATTGCACATTTTAAATAATAGTCATGAAGCGCAGCAGCTACCGATTCATAACATCATCAAAAACTTAAATATTTAAATATAGTAGTCTTGAAATCTTAAATCAAAATAATAATGAAATAAAATATGTTTATAAAAAAAGAGTTATTTGAAGCATTAGTACTTATATAGCTTTCTTTTACTTTTCAATACTTAAAAAATATTTCATTTTTCATTTAAATAAAAGTAATGAAAATTCATCAAAATTATAAAAAAAATTCTCAGCAAAATTTCAATTAATAAATGCATCAAATTTTATTTAGGAGGACTTATGCTCTCCTTAATAAAATCTGACCTTTTAATCAGCCATTTTTCCTAGTAATAATGGCTGACTAAAAGGTCATTTTTGACCTTTTAATCAGCCATTGTTACTAGGAAATCAAACTGCTCACCGTTTTTTTTCCCAATTAAAACTTATACAAAAAAAAGAACCTTCACTTCCATTACATACAAATTTAAAATAATTTTTAAATCGAATTTCAAGTTAAAAAGGAGATATTCCTACTCACTGTTAATTCACTCGAATTGATCGATGGACTTTAAATAGGCTGGTACATTTTAATAAGATACCATTAAATAATAAAATAAAGAATCTTATACATAAGAAAAATAAAGCAAGTGGATGTAAAAAATACAAACATAATTACAGCTTATTTAAAATAAAATGTTGCTAAGTCTGGAATAAAAGAAATTAATTTACCAATTAAACAGAGAATTAGTTACACAATTTTTTTCAACAATTAGTTTATAAAAATTCAAAATTACTATTATTTATGATTTGAAGATATAATTTTACGATTTCAGTCTGAAGTGCTTTCATTAAGAAACTTTTCTTTTCAAATCTATTTACAACTACTAACTTCACAACACAGTTTTATTTAAAACGAAAAACGCACGAAATCAAATAACTTCTGAAGCCAACCAAATCTGAACTGAGACATTCACAAGATAGTCGGAATTAATCGAGTAATAAACAAGATTGGTTAAAATACATTTTCAATTATGTGTGTTGCACTACATATCAAGAAAGGGAGGAGAAAAATTACACTGTATTTTACTTGGGACGAAGGCAAATTAATTCTTAAAGCAGTCTATTTTACAGATTGGAAGGAAAATAAAAAGGAATGCCTTTGCTTGCCCTTGACAAAAAGATATTTTATAAATTTCTATGCATTGGATCACGTAACTTCAGGTACTTTCTGAAGGTCAGAGAAGACGTAGGAAGTCTAAGAAGAATAAATACTGTTCGTCGTTAACATCCGAGAAGCATCTTAACAGGTTCTCCGCTGCAGAGAGAATAATTTTTTTTATTTAAAAAACTGAACTCTTAATGGGTAGGTTTCGGTGCTTCCTATAGAATATTGACCATGTAAATAAATATTATCGGAAATATTACTAACTTAAAAAATCATTTAAGTTTTGTTTGTGTAATATATTTATTCCATTAATTACTTAGCAAAGATACGTTATTAATTTCAAAAAGATAATTTATGTTTAATACAAATGAATTTGATAGATATAAATTATATAAATTAAGCACTTTCAACGAATAAACCGAGCATCGTTCTATTACTTCATGAAAATACAACTTTTGAAGAAATAACGAAAACTCTGCAATGTGCAAGTGAAAACAAAACTTATTGTCCAATAAAAGTGTTCACATATTTTTTGAAGATAATTGTGTTTTCTAAGTATAAAAAGTAAATATATGATTAAATATTTTAATTTAACCAATTTTACTATAAATATTTCTAGAATATTTCTTACATATAATCTCATATATTCGACAACTTTACGTTTATAAGAATCAAGCAAAATACTCTGAGAAATAAAATTTAAAAAAAACCTGTGCATTCTCACATGTATTTTCGCTTAAACTACATTATAATGTTATTTGATTGGAGAACCTCGTACGAACCACCATATGAAAGGATGGTGGCTTATACAAATTATCATTACTACATGAGCAACGTAGTGAATGAGGTAAAAATTGGAAGTATTAGTGAGATTAAAAGATAAGATAATAGAGAGATTAAGAGATTAAGGAAATAGAGGAAGTAACAAGAATGATTAGCACAATATACAGGTGAGAGCAAGCGATGAGGTGATATTCTAAGAGCAGATACCTGACTTGGATCTTGTTACTGGAAGCACATTGCAATCGGACCCAATTTGCTGAACTCTATAATTGCTGTTATTAAGATAAGGGGATTTCTCAATTACAATACTTAAGGATGCAATCTGATAAAAATTTCACCTTATTAAATTATTCCGATATTATTTATCAAAAAGAATATTGTTGAAATTGATGTTTATTGAGTGATTATGTCTCTTGACATAAATAACGATGTCATTTCCGTGACAATGCTGTTCTTTCCTAATCACCCCTGGATAAGATATATTGAATTATTACAATAGCCCTTAGAAGCAATATAAAGGCTATTGACAACGCATCTCATAATTTTAAGTCTTGGTCAAGTGACGAAAACGACACCTGAGTTGACATCTCCTTCTCCGAACTTCTACACCATGTCAACAGGAGAACTTGGAACCTCAACAGATTTAACATTCATCAGCTTTGCTACTCGGTGAGGTATTGAGTGGCAGTTCAGACCCCCACTCCTGACCAGAAACACTGGCCGCAGTTTCTAACCATGACCACAAGGCTACTGTGGCCACTTCTGGATGGGGACATGGAGTTCGAATGGTAATTCTGCTGGTTTAGTTTTTCGATAGCACCGGAAATGTTATGGAGTTTCTGTATACTATCGTGGACAAGTACGTTCATAATAATCCGGTGAAATTACTAAGTGCTTATCAAAGGAACTATATGACAGGAACAGCAAAAGACTGGCATTCGGCGACAGGAGAATCTCTTGTCCAAAGGGCCGGAGCGGACTTTGCATAATTGAAGAAGGCGTAGAAGGATCCATTCCGTAACTACGGGGAGGGTGGGGGATCACTCGCAACTATAAGCATAATTTTTATGCGTACAAACAGCGCCCAACTGATTTTATATATCGAATGCTCAAAATCACAGGATTATTAAATTTGGTGATGACGTCAGCTAGTACTGTACAACATATTATTCAGCAGATGTCACCAAACGTTCTAACACATGATAATAATCTCCCGGATAACATTGAAACAACATTTTTTTTGAAATTTTTTTTATTCATCAACATAACACCTTTTGTTAATCACCTTTTGGATATTACAATCGTTCAACATACCAAATCTTTTTTTTTCGCAAGAATCTTTTTGTTGCGTAGAAATGTATAAACACTTTCTGGATCATCAGGCTCGTTGCTGTTTTTGTCCCATCAAGAAAGCAATCGCGGCCCCCTTGGAAAAACCTTTCACTTCGCTTCAAAAACCTTTTCCAGTAAGCACTTCCATATTGATATCTGTGTCATCTCAATCCTACGGAGCTTCACTTTACGATCTTTCGTACATAATTTTGTCCTTCACTCATTTTTCGATTAACAGCTACCGGGATCTGACCCGGCGTTCCGCGTCATTTTATCCGATTACATTTAAACTCGGCAAACCACCGACAAATCGTTGCTTTTGATGGACAAGAGTCCAGTAACATTTTCAATCCATTGTTTGCTTGCACGGTGTTTTACCCATTAAAAACAATGTTTATCGAATCACGAAACTCGGTTTCTTCATTTTTAAACAAACTACAAAACGACTTTACTCCAACCTCGATAACTCAGCTGTTTCTGGTCCGATCGACTTAAAATTTTGACACGTTTCAAGCAAAGGTTAGTACTCTAGAAAGACCTGGTTACTGGTTTACTACGAGCGCCATCTCTGGGTTAGTCTCGGGAGTTATTGATTGATGTGTTATATAGAAATTCGGAACGCCTAAACGGAAGCTCAACTCCTGCAACTTGTATTTAAATATGAAGATTGGTATTAATCAAATAAAGCAGCGATCACTCCGGAATCAAATCTAAAACCCTGTTAAGAAAGTTAAGGACACGAAGATGTGAATATCTCACTTCGGTGAATTATTCAGATATCTGCTCAAAACCAAAAAAAATTACTAAAATATTTTTGGAGCTGATCTTTATAGTGAGATTATGTTTCTTTGTGTGAGTGAGATTATGTCTATTTGTAGAAATAACGAAGCCAGTTCGTTACAAGTCTAAAAAGTGGTATTATCTTAATACAACTTCAATAAAAGCTTAATTCATTTTCAAACAAACAAACAAAAAAAACCTTGTAGTTATAAACACCTGGTACTACACAAAGCATACAAATACGAAGAAGTAAGTATAAACAACATATATTCGAATTTCCATATATATATATATATATATGACTCAACGATGTAACTATCAAAGTTAAAAAAAACTTTTAAAATTATATCGACATTTTTTACACCCATCATATTCGAAGAAGAAACACACATAGATAGTTTAAAATTTTGTTCTACAAAATTATACTACCTGTAAAATAAGTTATTGATAATATTGGTTAGAAATAATAAATTTATATTTTTACATAGCACATTTTTGTTTTCATAATAAAAATTTGAATTCCTTAAAAATTATTCACACTTATTTTTGCATAAATTATCCTTTATAAAATAAAATAATATTCATATAATTAATGCAACATTAATTACATGTTACAATAACAAATTATGTTTCAGTTTATACTATGTTAATATTATATTATGTTATGTTACTGTTATGTAATCAAAGTTATAATAAAAATGTAAAAACTAAATTAATGCAACCATTTTATTTCAACATAACATATACAATTAAATTACATAAATTAATATAATGCTATGCAAAAATTCATAATTAAATATTTAATATATTATTATGTTTCATTACAATATTCATCTTTATATTTTTATGTTGTAATAAATTTAAAGCTGAATACCCTCAAGTAATGTACTTCGCTGAGCCAATAAAGTAATACTGAAACTTATTTTGCGAGAAAACAAATTAAATTGAAATAAGGGATTCCAACACGTTTTTCAGAGAAATATATCAGTGATGAAGCAGAATTGATAAACTAGAATCTAATCATTCTTAGCTGGGAGTACCCAAATATTTGCATATTTAGCAAAGTGTCATCTGAAGGACATGTAAATGCATCATTTGCATTGATAATTTTACTTGAAAGGAGAATTAAGGTCAACCGCATCCAAAGCCATTGTCCATCTCCACAGCAAAATGTAGATGTACAGTAAATGAAAAACAACTTATACATTTGTGCACATTGTTCAATGTGTTTTCAGGATATTTATAAAAATTACTTTGTTCCCGCTGAAAAAGATACTTAAGGCAGCTCTAGCAAATCTTCTCTTTGACAATTCAAAATACACTATAAATTTATGTATAATCTCTATGTAATTTCAACTACGCCTTTTCAACAATTATCTGTATAAGAAGTAATATTCATAATAATGGTTAAGTTGTAATGAACAAAACCATCATAAAATTGACGTAACGAATTGCCAACATTTATAACAAATGTTATGTTAGAAATTAGCAGAGTTAGAAATATCTCATGTTCCATTCTTTAATAATACGATTGTAATTGTTTGTTAATGTCGTACTGAGAAGCAATACGAGGGCTAAAAGCGACTGACGCCACAATTTTGAACCTCGATTAAGTGACAAGGACGACACCTCAGCTGGAATTTTCATCTCCAAACTTTCACAACACGTCAATGGGAAGTCTTGGAACCTCGACCAGATTCAACGTGCATCTGTCCTGTAACACAGCAGATCTTTTGAGACATCAAGACTCGACCCCACGATTCGATGAAAACAATGCCCGCCGCGAATCCACGACCATGACCACTAGGCTACTGCGGCCATTATCCTTTAGTAAAGTGATTTAGAAGATAGAGAATATATCAATGCTTAAGACGTGTCTTAGTAAAAAAAATTTAAGGATTTTCTTCGATTCAGTCAAAAACCATTGTAAGGATTTTTAGAATTTAATGGATTTTGAATGAGTCATAACTTCTCTATGTTGATATGGGGAAGAAATTAAAGAGAGAGAGAGAGAGAGATGTTATCTAAAAGTGACTTAAAATTGCGGCTCAGTCGTCATTACCTAAAGCACTGTTTTGGTATGGCGAAAATTTAATTTAATTCTAAAAATATTTATAGAACTCATAGAGTCAAAGATTTTCCTAAAAAGCTATAATGACAATTTCATTGAGTTTACAGAACGATTTTAAAACAAATGATATCAAAGAATTGAATCGTCTTAACTTCTCGTCAGGTCGTAATTGTGCTATGAAAGTCCTTTTTCAAATTTCGAACAATTGTTCATCAGTAAATCATTATTTTTTGGAGCCCAGTGAGCTCATTCTGCTTTGCATTATTAAATTCATGTGTTTGCTTATTAACATCGCATTGAGAAGCAAAACGGGGGCTATTGGCAAAGGATCTCTTGATTTAGAACCACTTTTAAGTGACGAGAACGACACCTGAGCTTCCCCCTCCCTCTCCAAACTTCCACACCACGCCAATTGGAGGACTTGGGACCTAGACAGATTTAACGTGCATCAGCCCCGGCTACACGGAGGGTCTTCAGTGGCACCAAGGCTAGAATTCATGACTCGATGAAAACAACAGTGGCCGCGAGTCTGTGACCATAACCTCTAGACTATTTCGGCCACATTTATATATTTAACTAACATAATAACGCATTTTACTGAGAAACATAAAATTTACGATTTGTATTCAGATGAATATTTTTTCCCAATTGTTTTCATCCATAATACTAAAGATCCAGTATTGAGCTAGCCATTCGGCTTGAACACTAGCTAGTACTTAGCATTCCAGGCCCAATGGCTACAGAAATGGAGATAAGCACCACCTGAGTGGACTTCTTAGGCCCGAATGAACTTCAACTAAACAACAATACTAAGCAAAGCAGCGTAAAAAACTTTTTTTTATAATAAATCATTCAAATATTTTTTTTTTAAAATTCTTATTTTTTATTCTAATATATTGATATGATGTAATACCTCATTATTAAATTTATATAAGATTTTTCCTTTCCGCGTATTTTGCAGAGCTGAGAATTTCTTAGTATGCAATTTAAATTTTTATCGCAATAAAATGGGAAAAGGAAAATCTGACCATATTAAAAACTATTTGATATCGTGTTTAATTTATATATTCAATAAGATTAAGAATTCGAGTTAAGTACTTAAAAAAAAAATTTTTTTTGTTAAGACTAAACGAAAAGATAAATGAATTGTAAAAGGAAGTGAACCAGGATTTGAGAAAAAAATAATTATTATAATGATAAAATTTTATAACCTTACTGGAGTAAAATAGGATTTTCCAGTCAAGATATGTGCAATTATACTGATTTATCAAAAACTATAACCATCAGAATTTACATTTACATTTTCCTCATTTGTAGGTTACGTAATCATATTCTACACACGTAATATTGCATATACAATGCTCAAATGAAACACTTCCGAAATTTTATGAAGAATTGAATGAATTATATAAGATTAGTATGATCTAGAATGAAGAGCTTTTTACGACATTAATAAATTTAAAAAAATAGATTGCCATAAACTGATAAAATAAATATAAAATCTTTATGTATATATTCTAGATAATCAAAGATAAACATTATATACCGGTGTATAATTTACATCGGTCAAGAGATATTACATGGTTTTTATTAAGTCACAGGTTTATTTGATTTTGTCGAAAATGTGTTATCACTTTAAAATATTTTATAAGGATAAAATTAAAACATAGATTTAAAACTTAATTTCATGGAAATTTTTTCCATTTTTCTGTTAATTAGAATAACCACATTTATTGTTTAATTAAAAATTGTAAATTATAGCCTAATTTATGAAATTATAGGAACACATACAATTTGTTTCATCGCAACTGAGTAAGCAAATTTCACCCAGCGATAACGAGATTTTTAACTCTATTTGGGATTGAGACTCAATCTGCGACCGTAACAAGTTGTGGTTTCTTGCCAGCTAGAAATTTTTGTAGGTAATTTTGAATTTTCTTTTTCTGGGTCCCGGGACTTCCTTCGGTTGAGAGGAGGCATTTTCGCTCTAGCTCAAGCCAATTGGGCTGTCCACCAATTCTTTAGTAACATAGACAGGCTTCAGCCTATCGACTCTCAGACTCGACCCCAGTGCTTAAGGAAAGCTTTTTAGCATTCCTTAAGCACTGGGACACTTTTTCGTTGCAGCTGGCTATTTCATAAGGATCTCGTACAATTCGTAATTTGCAAAGAAATGTTACTATTCATGTATGAGTGTTCTTAAAAAACATCGCTAAGAGAAGCAGATGGAACTAATTGAAAAACTGAAGGACAAGACACGCAGTCATTGCAAAAAGATGTGTCCCACGACTAAATGCAGTTGTAAAAGCCAAGGATTCTTTTTCAATTCAAAGTGTCATGACAGTTTGACATGTTGTAATAATTAAGATTGTATAACGCCAGTAACATAATTAAGTAAGTTTATTATTGGTAATATTTTTTCTTTTCTCATTTAGCATGTACAGTTCATTTTAAATAGAACAGTTTATTTACATATGCTGTTACTTAAGCCTTTTCCTAATTTGACATATATCATAATGTTTTAATAATAAAATATGATTTAAAAACGTAACAAAAATATTTTTTTTCAACATTCATCATCAGTGCATGAGGGATATCGACATTTGCCGATGTGAAAGAGAAGTAAGGATATTAAGCAAATATTACGGTCTTTCACAAAATATTTGGTAGGTGTTGACATTCACCGTAGAAGTTGACATTCTCCAGATTTAGTCATACATGACAACACACTTGTGCGAGTACATATGCTTTTTCTACGTATAACTCTCTAAATTAACTACCTATCTGTTTTTATGATAGATTTATTTCCTGTTTACAAATTTATGTATGTTTAAGTAAGCATTTTAAAGAATTTTGTAATCGAAAAATAATAAAACTCAAAAGAAATAAAAATAAATTTTGATAGCACTTATTTATTATAAGAGTAATCTTTCTCTATGTCTTTCGTAAAATATCGTCCGTTATATTTATATCTTATTTTTTTAAAGCGAATATGGTTTATTTTTCGATGGAGGAGTATATATCTATTATTTATCATTTGTATATTAACTAACGTAATGCAGCAAAAATCTCGAATTCAATTCTAGGGGTTCTAATAGTTCAGTGGTTTAGACTGAGACTTAAAATTTCAATTATGTTAGGGTCAGTCACGATTTTTATCTTATTCAATCGAAGATCTTCGGACATCACAGTAGAGGCTGTTACAAATTTAATAAAAATAGACCTTAAGGTTATTATGGTGTGGAAGTTGAACAAAGAAGTACTAACTCAGGCGTTTATATCGTTATTAAAAGTAGTTCGACTTTATGCTGTCCGTCGACAATAAATTTTTTTCATACATAATTCCTGTATTTGCATAAATTAAATAATATTAAACCATTTCGCAGAACTCATTAAGTGATATGTAATTAAAACTAAATCAAAGAACAGAAAAAAGTTTATATTTAAATTTTTAAAGAACACAAATAAAATGTTTATCTTACGTAATTACAATTAAATTTTTCAAATAGATGTGATAAAAAAAAGTGACGATTCAAACGTGCATGAGCAATTTGATATTTTTTGGCAACTAAACCTACACTCGAATTCATTAAAATTTGTTCTTCGGCTTCGATATTTTCTTAATGAACAAAAAAAAAAAAAATGTATCATTATAAGTAACTTATCTAATGATGCAAATTTTCTTTCTTCTCTAAAATTCAGTTAGAAAACATTTGCCGAGTATTCATCAAATAGAAGAGAAGACACAATTCTGGAATTTTGCCACTAGATATTTTTTTGAATTATAATTTCAGTAACGAATTCCTTTGCCTTTTTTTATGAATTCTTTCTTACAGATTGGGGGGCGCGGGGTTTTTTTCCATTTATTTTCTTTTTATCTCTGTCTGCGCATTTGAAAACCTGTTGATCGTATTTTATTACATGTTGCTGAAGACACTCCACCAGATAATGTATTCATATCATACATTTCCCCCTTTTAATTATATCTTCAATTAAATTAGTTGTTTTTCATAAAAACAGACAAATAATTACTACGTCACCAACATTAAAAACAACAATTTATTAAAATTCAAATGAAAATTATGCATACTTCTTCTTTATCAATAAAAATCTAACATAACAATCTGGCGTTTAACAATAATCATGACATAAATACTATGATGACATAGATTTTTTTTTTTCAAAAATTATTACTTCTTTCCTTTCTTTCTACTGTGTAAGAGTTTGGGATGAAAATTTAATGTCCGTTGAAATTAATAATATTAATACAACATTGTATTTCAGTTTTGAGTTCTTAATATTGAAATTATTTTTTAAAAAAATGTGTGAGCAGATTTATAATATACTTATGTAACGATACATTTAACTGAAAAGAACATCGCAATGCAAAGTTGACAGCATATACAAACTCTAAGTGCACATCTAAATACATTTTTTTACTACTTTCTTTTTCAAAAAAATACTTAACAACACTTAAAATAAATTGAATTATAATTTTGTACAGCAACTTATTTTATGACAACTTAAATATCTGTCATAATTATAATCTGACTGTTTAAAAACGGCTTATTTTAAAAATCCTTTATTGAATTATTTGCTTTGTTTTTCACCAGAGCAAAACTCTTGTTTAGTAAATAAAAATATTTTCAATTTACTAAATAAAAAAACTCTTGTTTCATCAAAATAAAATATACTTTAAAAGTCATTTTTGTTTTTGTACACAGATTCCAGACGTGACGGTTGTCACCGATACCTCCAACCACTAAGTTATCCGTATGAAATAGTTGCACATATAATGCAATTAAACATTTAGTAATTTAAAGTCAGGATTTTTTCTTGGAGTTTATTTCAATACCTTAATTCTCCTTCAAACGTTACAACGTTTTAAGGTATCCGTACACCTTCGGAGAAAAGTTTTCGAAATACATTGATATTTGCTTTCAAAATATTTTTAATGCTAATATATCACCTAAAACTATGAAAAACTCATTTAATAATTTGCTTTTAATTCAAAAAAGGTTTTTGGAGGGGAAAACATGGTGAAAATAGTACATAAATTGACTATCAGAATAACGCTCATAACTCAAAAGTAAACAAAAATATCATTATTCTGTAAATTTTATTTTATTCATCATAACAGTTTTTGGGGTTGGTACTACTTTCATGATGAAAATCATATTACTACAATTTTTATTGTGTTTCGAGTCAAATAGCAATGAAAAATCAAGAAAAAGTTATAACAATATATGATTTACATCTTTGTTACTAAAAACGTATCCATTTTGCAACCATAAAAGTAATAGGGGTTCTTAAAAACTATATAAGGAAGATACTTGTAAAATTTAAATTAATTTGGTTCATAACTTTTTCCGATATCTACGTTGCCATATATGTATATGTCGAGAAAACTCATTTTGAGAAAAATCAAAAACAAACTTTCAAATGCAATTAAAAATTAGCTACCAAATAAAATTCAAATCCCTGTAACTTAAGTTCTAAATAAGGTACAAGCAAAATTCAAACACTATTAGAAAGAAAAAAGTTTATATTTTAAATTGGCATTAAAATTAGAAAATTGAAAATTTTGACGTTTTAAAGGTGTACGGATACCTTAAAAAATGAATAGATTTCTTTCTTTGGTTGATGCATCTTTTTTTAACCGAGTAAGAGATTTGTATATTTCGAATACAGACAAAATGGTAAATTTGAAGATTATAGAAAAAGAAAAAGACACAGAAATTAATACACGTAATAAAAATTAAACATTCAACATAAAAAAATCAATTTAATTTCTCTAAAAACAGATCTCTCATAATCGCAAATAATTACACGTTTTTCCTTACACTTACACTCCTTTGAACGAGCTGTTTTGTAACAAGATAAAGCACGAATGAAAAAGAATATTTTCGAAGGTCATTTAATAAGTCGCCAGAAAATTCAAGAGATGGCACTCGCAGCTTCGAAAATAGTTTGTTTTTAGTTTGCATCATAATTCACTAGACAGCTGTCTAAGTCTCAGTTACTTGCATTAGTGATCATGAAGCTTTTCCGCAACTCAAAATTTCTTCGTCATAAATTTTCCAGCCGATGAAACCATCTTCGCCTTTTTTGGAAATGATTCATTGGAATTAATCCATTGTTTTGAATGGTATTTGGTTTCTGGGGCATAACAATGAATCAATTTATCATCGACGAAGATAACTCGACGCAAAAAGACGTCGAATGCACGATGCGGCAACAATCAAACTTCGATTTGGCAGCAAATGACAACCAAATAAGAAACAACATATGAATCAATGTAATATTTATTTCGGCTCCGTTTAACAGACAGCAGCATCCAATAGTAACAATAATTTACCTTAATGATGCTATCTGTCTTCAAATACAAATGTCATTCAATACAAATACTTTGTGAACCACCCTCAGTATACCACCCTCCAAAATACAATTTAAAATAAAAAATCATGGTCAGATTCATTTAATAAAAAAGAGAATAAATTAAAATGAAATAATTAAAAAATAAATTTGAGAAAAAAAGAATAAAATAAATAATCGCATATAAATTACGAAAAAAAGGTGTTTCAAAAACTTCTTCGGAGAAAAGTGTAAGTGTAATTAGTGAAATAAAACTACTCTTAAACAGTTGAAATTTTATTATGAACTAATTTTGCTGTGAATAGAATTCAAGAGTTTGCAGTTATAATTAAGTAGAGTATTTATCAGGATGAACCAGAAATGAAATATTTTGCGTACTTAATACTTTAATAATAAGGCTTTGTGTTGATTGATTGGTTGGTTTTATTGGAGCAATAGAAATAATAGGTCGAACTTGTGCCCAACGTTAGTTAATTACTAGTAATCAATTTTACTATGTAAATGATTGTCAAAAGCATATATATGATTTAACTTAAGAAATTTAAAAAAAAAAGCAAAGAAAAATTATTTCAAAAAGGTATTGTGTAATATGGAGAAAGCTCGCAAAAAAGAAAAAATCACTCGGGACGCCGGCTCATTGTTCAAATTTATAGAAATCAGTAAGCCCCATGGGAGAGAGTAAAGATCATTCAGGTACCTTAGAGGTTGCAAATAATATGTACTTTATTTACTTAATAAATAATATGTACCTTATTTACTTAATAAATAATATGTACCTTATTAGGGGTTGTAAATAATATGTACCTTTCATTCAAGTACCTTAGGGGTTATAAATAATTTGTAAAGGCAAACCCTTAAGAAAGTAAGTATTGAGGAATTAAGAGAAAAAATAACTGGAAAAATCTCTCAGCTACATACATTTTTATCCTTAACTGCTACAAGAAATTTCTGATTCAAATTTTTAATATATTTATTTTTACAGACATTTTATATTCATTTTATAAAAATCTCTTAAAATTTTCTTGGAACGTAATCATGAGTAAATTAATTTTGTAACAATTTAAATACCAAAAAGCTTCTTTCTAAAAGATGCTATACTTTTTTTGCGGAATTTTTTAAATTTTTTTTTATAATCAAATAATATCTCGATTACACAAATTGAAACAACCCATTCAAATTGTTAACCCAGAATTTCATTTTACTCTAGTTCCAGTTTTAAAGTATTATTTCGGCTTACTCGATACCATAGATGTTATTTTGTCTATACATCTTTTTTCTTTATCACAGTTCTCTCGCATTTCTTTGCTTATCTTTCCGTGAAGAGCTTGGCAGTACCATCTATCGTGATGACTGACCAATATATGAGAAGCCTCCACGGCAAAAAGAAATCCTTTTAAATGACACCAAAATTGTAGAACTGGTAACCATTATTCATTAACTAACACTACGAGTTGTAATTTGATGATAAAATTATAACATCTAACATGAAATAAAATTTTATGTACAAATTGTTCGATCTCACTTTAATATTGAAATGTTTAAGATTATTACCTAGGTAATGATATCATCAACAAGAATGTAGTTAGAAATCGGATATTATTCTTAATCTAAATACATATTTGTTTCGAAATATTTCAGTATGTACAGATACATTCGGCTGATTAATAAATTTCAAAGGCATGAGTGCATTGTATATATATATATATATATAAGGGAAATTGTTGCAAATCAAATAAAAAATAAAGAAATAGTCTAACATGAATAAATTAAAAATGATAAAGAAGCAAATAATAAAACAGAATAAAATAATTACTACTTAGAAAAAAATATACTTAAAATCTTTTAGATGATAAAATAATTAATACGTAAAAGGTAAATATCTAATTTTTTGTATGCCTAATTACATATACACAAATGTGTAAAAGTAAAACATTTCAAAATTTATAAAGTTACATAAGGTACAAATTTAAATTAAAAAATATTATACCTATAGATGATGGCAATAAAAGTAAAATAAAAAAATGTAAAGACGAGAAACTGAAAAAACAAAGATAAATATCAAGAAAAACTAAAAGCAAAATCAAATATAACATTTTTAACTTCTGTAACCGGCTTAAGACAGTCTTACTGGGTTAACCCTTTCAAAGGTGTGTCTGTGTCAAAATGTCCCTTTTTAATAAAAAAAATGTTTTTCAAGAAAAAATAGCATCGAAGTAGATCCATAAAATTTTTCACAGTTCTATAACTATTTTCTGATTTATCTTTATTTCTGTGTAGACAAAAACTCGAGCAACAACTGAAAATAAAGAATAGAATTGATCGTAGGTTTAAGATAATTGTGAAGTTGTTTTATTTGCTTAGAGACCATCAAAAAGTTTCATCTGAGTTTGGCTTCCTTGACATTTTTTGAGTAAGAAAGATTTTAATAATGCTTTGATTTGCCATTGCTTTGAGTCATACTTTACTATTTTTATATTTTAAATATTCTTCCTAATCTTTAGAAACTTATTATTTTTATTACGAACATAATATTTGTTTAACATAAATCTGCGAAAGGGCCGAACTTGTTCCGTACTAGTTCTTTACACCTAAGTCAGGAAAACGTTTAGTACTACGCAAAAATCATTCCCTTGTGGCGCCAATATGGTACACTTAATCAAAAAACAGTCCAAGAAGGTTACCATACGTATTTAAGACAAGAAAAATATGATCATTTAGCAAATTATATAAATTAGTAGATATAGAGTAATAGCTAAAGAGGGTTTTCACTCTCTCTCATAGGCTCCCAGTTTAACTTTAGCTTACCATTAACTTTCCTTAGACCTGCAGTTTCCAAACTTTTTGCTACTAAACCTCCTCAAAAAGAATTTTTATCCCTCGCTTCCCCACCTTTTATTGTAATACAACGTATTATATATAATACAACCCCAATTCATAATATAAGGTTAACCAAAGAAAGGCATTACATTGTCTTATAAAATGCACGATATCTATGAAAATAAACAACGAGGACGGACGAAAAATTTATAATCTGTTCATATTCGGCTGACGTATGATGCATTGTTCACACGTGTATAAAAATATTAATAGAGGTTTTAAAAGAAATTATATATTAAAATTATTAAAAAATTAGAAAATTCGTAGAGGCGACTCTCAAAATATGAGTATATTAGTGAGTGTTCAACACTGATGATAAAATTTGCACAAATGCGTTTCTTGAGAGCTAGTATAAAGACTTGTTTAAAAGTCAGCTTTAGTCTGGTAGAAATTCTAAATATACCTGAAAGACATATTAAGATTGTGACTCTATGCAAAGAGGAACTTAGTCAACAGTTCAAAAATTATTCAAATAATCAAAATTTATTCAAAAAATCAAAATTTTAAAAATGATCGTGCAAATAGTTGTCGCAAACAAATAACAACACAGAGACAAATTTCTGAAAACATATCGCAAGGAAAAAAGGCTTCAGGAGCCCGAGATTCTGAAGCAGAAAGTGACGAGAACAATGAAAGAATACCTCAACAAAGATGTGTATCATATTGCGGCGGCTCCATAGAAAAAATTGTTTCAATCGCGTGTGGTCAAGATAAAGCCGCCACTTACTTGTAACCAGAAAAGGAAAAAAAAATTCTAGTACAGTGATGTAATAAAGACGATTGCAATGGGTATTCAGGACTGAAATAACGTACTTTTTAAGGATGAATTGATGTTTCCCACAGAGTCATCAAGGTATGCATGTGTGACGTTGCTAACAAGAAATTTTTATCCCCATATACGGATTCCTAGGAACGCTCAGTGAAGTTTAACCCTTTTGTCTTGTTTTGAGGTGTGAGAGTGCTGGGAGCTTAGGAAAACTGAGTATTTCGAAAGGTGGGATATAAATTCCGAAGTATACAAGGAGAATTTTATGACTCCATCCTCATCAGATCTATTAGCGTATGCCTTTATCTCCCAACAAGACGACTGTATCTTGCCACACGTCAACACTAATCACTATTTAGCTTAAGAACAATAAAATTAAACTATTTCCTTGGCTGGCAAATTTGCAGATAGTGTTCATTACCTTCCAGGTTGGAAGCCGCTGCACTAGACAAACATCCCATTATCGCTGGCGATATATATGAATAAAAATCATTATTTGTAATTGAATTATGCAAGGTAATAAGAGACCAATTAATGAATAATCTGGTGATATAGCTATGACAATGTATCACGGAATATATTTATATGATATTATGATATCAAATACAGCTTTTTTTTAATATTATATTTAAATTCAAGTTGACTTCCCAGGTTTACTACAATATTTCTAAATCAGATGATTTTTTTAAAGTCTTGGTTTCTTTATTGATTAATTTTAATGTTCTTCCCAGCAACACAAAGAAATGTTTTATAAAAATTTTCACCCTTTAACTTATTTAATTATATTAAATAGTAATTTATGCTCTTAAAATTAGTAAACAGGTTTGTTGATAAAAACATTATACACTGGTGTGCAAAACATAAACAACAGGTGTTTTTTTGTCATAATTCCACGAGAAATCATATGAGAGACAACATTTTGTACTTAAACGATGACAAAAGCATAGTTGCGTGAATATAGTTAAATACAATGCATATAGTATGGAATCAAACAAAAAAAAAGGCTTTATTTAACTCATAGTTTCGTTTCACATAATTATCTGTCCAAGAGGAAGAATAACAAGATGTTCCTCAGAATGGGATATGCCCTCCCCTTACTGCAGTTGGTTGCTTCGCACCATCTCTCCGTACTCGGAACCAGATTATCCAAAAGTTCTTGAGATCTGAATGATCATTCCTCAATTAGCATATGTTTCAGTTGTTGGTTGTTCCCAGGAGGATGTAATCGTGCAACAAGGCATCTCCTCCAAGCACTTCACGCATGTTCTAGGGATTTAAATCAGAAGAGAACGCTGGCCAATCTATTCGAATATCTTCACTTTACAGAAGCTCCTGAACATCAGCAGTCCGGTGTGACCGTGCATTGTCATCCATAAAAACAAAGTCTGGTCCAATAGCACCTCGGAACAGGAGGAAAGATCACCTCCTTACATTAGCGACCTCCGGATACAGAACCTCTGTCGAAAAAGTGGAGCTCAGCTTGCACGTTCAGCATAATGTCTTCCTGGATGATAACTACAGGAATACTTTGACGGCCTCTTTCTGTGATGTTATTGGGATGAAATTTTGTCTCGACCTCTCTCAAAATCAACTGGCGTTGAGAATAGCTTGTGGCATTGAAACGACTCTCATCCGTAAAGAATACACGTCTTCATTGATAAGATGTCCAGTTTCTGTACTCCTTACACCACTCTAAGCGGTGGCACCGATGGCCAACTTTCAAAGGGATACAGCGTTCAGGACGGCGGGAAAATAGGACACCTTTGAAAGAGCGTCTGGACACAGTAAACCGCGACACTTGTTGCAGTATACAGTTGCTCAGTAATGACGCTTGCTGACTGGTATCGAGCTCTTTTCGCCTGCAGGACGATATATCGGTCATCCACTGCCATTATTTTCCCAGAGGAGGGCACCAGCAACCTTTCTAACAGCTGTACCTATGGTTTGGAAAGCTTTCCAAGTGAGCGATGCGACACTGTTGTTGATTCCGAACTCTTAAGCTACACTGGTCAAACTACGCCCATCCTCCAGCTTTCCAATCCTTCTTCCACGTGTGAAGACGTCCAGGCGATTTCTTTTAGCTATATTTCATGAAAGAACTCACTTGTACTTCCAGCGAATGTCTTTAATTGATCTTCCGTTCTTCCTTTTATTGTAGTCTTGAGCTGCGCACGGCGACCATACGTGTGTTGCGCACAATCATGGCGTCCATGACGTTTTGTTCCTGACATTTGCATATGCATCACCCTTTTGCTGAATAGTGTGTTCATTGTACTGATCACAATAATCCCTTTTTGCAATTTCATGGCCTATCTGCTTTAAATTTACATTGTTGCTTAAGTTTTGCACACCAGTATATATATATATATATAAATATGAGAAAAATAATTCCTTATTCTTTCACAAATATTATACAATAACCTCTCTGAAGTATTTATAAAGATGCTGAATTTGTTTCATAAACTTACAATTAAAAATTACACAATTTTCATGTTAAAAGAAATATTTTTAAAACTTCACTGATTTAATTCCAATCATTTTTAAGTATCAATTATTTTTCTTGCGAAATATATAAAAACAAAATACATAAACAATTTGTAATATACAATCAAGGTCAAAAAAAAAAATAATGCACTAAAAAGAAAGATGAGGAATAGAATGAAATTTGGTGTAAGTGAATGTGTTGTTAGTATGTATAAATTTACACAATCAAAGCAGAAAGATATTTTACTGTAGAGAAAAGCATATTAATATGAACAGATTAGTATCCTGATAAGTCACTTCTTGTGCGGATACAAGAAGCCACACGGTCTGGATTGAGGCATGCAAGTATCGTATACTGTCCTGAGGCAAATGAGCCCACGCTTGTTGCAGCTGGACTTGTAGCTGCAAAATACAAAATAAATTTGCAATATAAACTCACGGTCAAAATAATAATAATAATCCACTAAAAAGGAAGATGAGGAATAGAATGAAATTTAATATAAGTGATTGTAATGATAGTATGTATAAATTTATACAGTCAAAACAGAAAGATGTTTTATTGTACAGAAAAGCATATTAATATGAACAGATTAGTATCCTGACAAGTAGTCACTTCTCGTGCAGATACAAGAAGCCACACGGTCTGGATTTAGGCATGCAAGTATCGTATACTGTCCTGAGGCAAATGAGCCCACGCTTGTTGCAGCTGTTGTAGTTCCTACACACTGCTAGGGTGCTCAAATTCCAATTGGTTCCATATGTGCTCAATTGGAGATAACTCCGGAGAGTATAACGGCGAAGAAATGGTTTCACCTCGTCTCAGAAAGTCTCTAGAAATTCTTGCCATATGTGGCTGATAATTAACTTGCTGAATTGATTATATCATCGAACTGTTAAAGTTCTAAAATTGTCGAGCGTGAAACAATGTTTTCTTCTGAAGACAGCACTTAAGATTGGAGGGTGGGCGTAGACACCGTTGAGGTTGTTCGGGTTTGTCTACAGATGAAGCAATCTAAGTTAGGGTTTGTCAAGAGTTGAAGGCGGTGTTTGTCATCCAGAGCCGACAAGTCGCGCGACAAGTGTGTCTGCCTTCACGCACCCACTGAAAGCAACATCTCGGTCAGAACAGGCAAAATAGCGAGAAATACATCGGTATGTCCAGCCTGCTTCTCTTTTAATTTCAAAGTTTATCAATTACTTAAACGGTCTCCAAATGCATCTTAAGGGCACTGTTAAGGTTTAGCAATTTCTCATCGAGCAAAAACAAGCACTGCCGTAATGAAAATCAGTTTCCAAGGTCACTTCATATAGCAACGAGCGATTTAAATTTCCCGCCTTTTGGTGGAGTGAATATTCGCACAATTCCTTCTTCAGACTACTCATTAGCATAACTTCATGTGACATACCTGCTTACCAAGTTTCATAGTAATCTGCCTATTCATTCTTGACGAGTTGTTGGTTTATTTATTTTTAATGTGAGTGTTATTGAGAAAAATAAATTTAATAGTAACACAAAAAATGCATTAAAATTTTATGGTATATTTTAGATATAATACACACACATGCCATAAAAACTGAAGTAACATATATGAGGAATAATAATTTTAAAGAACTAAATAATAATGCAATATAATTTGTAACTGTTTTACATGCATAGTTTATTAAAATGTGATGAATATGTTTTACGAAAATGTACATAGTTAGAGTTTCATATCATTCAGAAAAGTATTAATTTGTGTCTAGAAATAGCAAGATTTACGTGTTTAAATTAATTTTTTTTTCAATAAAAATATTATATAGAATATGTTACCACAATTAAAGTAAAAGAATAATTCAGCAGAACGAATCTTTTTAAATAAAAACTGTATATTTAAGAAATGCTTCGTAAAACAATCTTTCTGCCATGTAATTTTTTTTTGTTAAAAAAAATATTTCAATTATAATTATTTAATGCAATGATAAATATGAATTCACAGATAAAATTGCAAAAAAAAAAAAAAAAATCAATATATTAGCAAAAGCCACAAACAATTGTTTGAGAAAAGGGGTAGAATTTTTACTGCCAGCTTTGATAATATAAAGAGCAAATTAATTAACTCAGTATCGACCTTGGGAACGATGCGGTAAATGCGAGTACGTGTGAATTCTATGCATTATTTTTCATTTTATTAAAATTTGCATTTTTTCCGAATGATCGATAACTTAAAATGATTATATTTTAATATTTTTTGAAACCTATTTTTCATTCTTTATGTCTTATTTGTGATTTGGAATTTCTTCTAAGGCATTTGAATTCCTTTAAATATAAAATATTGAATCTTTTGCATTTAATTTATATTAATTACGCTCTCAATCCTCCACATAGCACACATTATTACATTTGACTAATGATGGAATTTTTTGGGACAGATTTACTACATAAATTATGGGAGAGGAATAAATTATGAGTAAATATTTCATTTTCAAAATTTTTAATTTTTTAAAGACCTTAAAGTAATATAAATTTGATATTAAATAACATTTAATTACCTAACAAATGAACTAAATCAAGTGCCACTTCAGTAACTGAAATTAATATTTTCACGACCGTTATGAATAAAAATGTATATTGAGTTTCATTTTTCAGCTTTGCTCCAGAATATAAAAATCTTAATCAATTAACTAATAATCAATATCGATCAAGGAGAGTAAGCTCTGATTTTTGTAACGCTCCAATTTCATAATCAGTTAAGTTCATAATTTTGTTGATTCACTCATTTTTAATAACAAATAAATATGGACATAGACGTTATTAAAGAAAAAAAATTATATCTTAAATAATAAATTTGTAAATGAATTCAAATTAAAATTGTTAAATACTTTTTAATCCTAAAATTAATAAAGATAATAATTTTTTAACTAAATTGGTTATTAAATATAATTTACCAACTGAATCTTTTAAATAATATAAATTTTATATAAATGATGAGATTAAATATTTAAATTTTAAGAAAAAAGAGAGAACCAAGCTTAGATATATAAGAGGTTATTTAAAATTATTACAGGATGAGTTAATTGTTTATTCTATTGATAAGGTCCCAGATAATCATGCTATTACTTACTGAAAACTTTATGTTAATAAAACTAATAAACATCGTGTTAATAATATAGCATTTATTAACTTATACTTAATTATAGTGATAGAGAAATCACCAGTAGAATTAAAGCTAGGAAAATAGGTTATACTATAAATTTTGTACGATTTTCTCAAGTCTTTTTAGCTCCTAAATTTCATTAAGTATCTATTGAATATAGGACTGTGACTCATGGTTTTAATACTTACATTACAATATTGAAAGCTGGAAAAAAAATCTTACAAAAGCTGGTAAAAAATCATACTGGTAAAATCTTAAGTTGATAAAAAAAATCTCACAAAGATATAACAAAATACTATAGATGGTATTAATAAGATTATTATTAAAACAGTTATGATATTGTTAATTATATAAATTATACAAAAATTTACTTTTTCAATAAGAATTTTATCAGATTCTATCAAATTAGATTACACTTACAATTCTAGAATGCCGAGGTGTTTGGCAGGCGATATTTGGGTCAATATTTCCCGATGTCTAGGACATCTTAGAGCTCATCTTCGCTCGTTATAGAGGTCCTATTCGAAATGAGTTTCATCACTACAAATATTTCTTATTAAATCAGAGAGTTTCCAGGCCGACCGAGCTTAGCACTATTGCATGTCAGTATGTGCAAGTAATAGATAATTGCCACAACAAGTGCTATTTATTCTCTGAGTCGGCTAACAATAATCCTTATGGCCAGTGTGTAACGCCCTTTCATGATTTATTTCTGCGGTTATTAAACTTATTTAGAATAGACTTGAATCAACAGTCAAGTGAAGAGAGAGTGAATATGTTTTACAAATTCACTCTCATTATTTCTCATTATTTCATTCACAGATGATAATTTAAAATATTTTAATCAGATAGACGAATAGTCAATATTTAATCCTTAATATTTTTTATTTGTTATAATTAGTCCCTACCCACGTCTGATTTAATAATCAAATACATGAAAGATTTTTTTTTCTTACAGACCCAATGTGATGCGCCTAAGAAAATTTAATGATGAGGTTCGAGTTCTTTACTCTTTTTGATTCTATCTGGATTCACGTATTTCGCCATTTCTCAAAGCAGATTTGATACAGATTTCACTTGATAACTGCAACTCACTTTCTTTATCACTCACTAAACTATCAGCATATTAAGCGCTTCACTGCCTACATATGCATTTCCTCATTTCTATTCCTAACACTTCACTAAATCTTATCTGATCTACAAAAGGCACGTATCATTTTCTGAGAAAAATTTTCAATTAAACAACTTCCATTTAGTTATTTACCAAAAAATTTTCCAATTGGTTATTTCAAGAAAAATCCTGATAGAGTCCATGTCATAAATGTGTCCCGGTCACACATCAAATAGTTGATTACCGAATCAGGTGCAGTGAAAACCACTGAGCTGATTGCTCCTTTCTCACGTTTCCTCGTCTCTCTATAGGTCGACTAATGTCTTCCTGAGTCTATGTTCTGCCTGGTTTAACCATTCCTGTCCACAACGTCAAATGCTGGCAACGCTTCTATTTGAATGTTGGAGAGAAATTTTGATTTGAATATGCTTCATTAAATTCGATTACACATCCACTCTGAAATTGTGATACATGCCAATATTGTGAGTGAATTCAAGGTACAGTCAAAGAGAGTATAACGGAATAAAAATCGAATTGTGATTATATGCTAGAGAAATAGAATTTCTTCTCTTATGTATACATCCAGGTGCTTGTGAGTTCTAGTTATTCATTTAATAACCCTAAAAATTTCAGGCGTTGCTTGTAGGATAGAAAAATATACCAAATTAAACTTCGTTACAATCAAATAACTATTTTGAAAGTGAAGAATAAAACTCCAAAATTGTAGTTCATACGTATCAAATATTAAACTGTGATGTATTTTTTCAATAATTAATTCCACAGCCATCTTAAAGTCTAATTA
Source organism: Nephila pilipes (assembly GCA_019974015.1). NCBI lineage: Eukaryota > Metazoa > Arthropoda > Arachnida > Araneae > Nephilidae > Nephila > Nephila pilipes. The sequence goes on along the minus strand of BMAW01125873.1, from coordinate 8,800 downwards.
AATAGGCAATAAATTTAACGTTTCAATTGAAGATACATAAGAGAAAGACAATACACTTTATTTGCTCTCAACAAAGAAAAGCTAAGATCCCTCTATTTCTCTCTGGAATCCCTTTCAGCTCAGTTAATTCTACTTTATATTCTAATAATAAAGTCTTAGTTTACCAAATAACTCATTCTGATACATCCACCTATTTTGTTTATTACAGATTCAGCTTGTATTACTCTCAATCCAAACGATTAATTACAATAACTCACTTCAATCCAAATGATTAATTACGACGATTCACTTTAATTAAATTGTCATTATCCTTAATACTCCATCTCTTTCTTTTTAATTACTTTACTCTTAAACACCCTTATCTCTAATTCAAATCACTGCATTTCTTATCTTTATTTATCAAATCATGCTTCATTGAGTTGGGAAGAGATTGAAATTTTATGCTATTAAAATTATTAAAAAGTCTCCGAAGGTTAGTGAAGGGACAATCGCGAATAGCCCAACGTCACAAAGGAATAAATTAAAAATTAATTCATTGGTTTTAATGTGTACAAATAATTCGTTTTTCGTTACTGGTTTAAGTTTGTTTTCTTTCTTTAGCTTCGGTTTCACTATTAAATACCATTGTGCGATAAAATGTATCAAAAATCAAATGCATGAATTAATATGATCCGCACAGTAACGGAAATATTTGATATGGTAATTCAAATCACTCAAACAGTTTCCCATTTTCATCGAATAAAAAAAAGCAATGTAACATCATCGTTTTGTCTCAATTTTGTTCGATGAGACGTCTTAAGACAGGATTCAATTAAAATTTAACTTAACGAGAGAAGTTAAGTTTAATAAAACGTTTAATTAATATTTTGAAGAAACAACACCAGTTTAAAATTTATTATGCCTTTATAATTAGAAATATCAACTGTAAAAACATACTTTTAAATTTCGTAAAAATATAAATTTAAATACTTTGGGAACTAATACTAGAAAGTATATACTTCTTTTATAAAATTTCTACAATATGTAATCCTCGGAATCGTCAAAAATCTTCTGTTGGCGATGACTGATTTACACAGTAGCCTTACACATATGCGCTCATATATGCATTATATAAAATAGATGTACTTATATATATCCTGTGTATATCTTTATATAAGTACACATATACAAATACCCCAATGATTAATCTCGTCAATTATCTTTTAAATAAGAGATAATATATATATTTAATATAAACATCAGTCAAAAGCAAGATAAATAATATACAATGATAATCAAATAGGTGATGATAATCAATCAAACGATGATAATCAAATAGGAAAAGAAATAAAACTTTAATATGAACAACAGAACAAAAAATAGTACAAAATACTAAAATAAAGAATAATGATAAATATTAAAAATATAAGATTGACGATTGAAATGTTTCATTTCTTAAATTACTTTTTCTTCAAATATTTTCTTACTCTCCCATTTAATTACATGTGATTGTGATTGTCTATTGACGTGGCACTGAGAAGGAACACGAGGGCTATTAGCAATGGACCTCATAATTTTGATCCTCGGTCAAGTAATGAGCTCGGAAATGAGTGGCACCTCCCTCTAAAAATGTTCACTCCACTCCTATAGGAGGACTTGAAGTCTCGACAGATTTAACGAGCCTCAGCCCCGCAAATGGAGGGTGTGGAGTGGCATCAGGGCTCGAACCCATGACACGATAGAAACAACATCCGCCACGAATCCGCGACAATGACCGCTAAGCTAACGCGTCCATCGCGTTTAATTACAAGAAAAGCAAAATTGATTTCGAATACATTTTTTACGTTGGCAACAAATGCTAACGGTGTTTTGGAGGATGAAAGTTATTAGCGTGTCAAGTATTTGCGTTGATCAAAAAATTAGAAGCAAATCTTTAGTTTTTCAATGCACGTTATCGACTTTGGCATATCAATCCAAAATAGTACGGGATTTTGTAAAAAAATATCGATTGGTTTTCAATAAACTCATTCTTGATTTACAAAAGGATGGAGATGGACCTCGTAATTTCCAACAGCAATGAAGTGACCAGAGCCCCACACTAATATTAGTATTTAACATCCTAATTTTTCATCCCATCCTATGCGAGAGGTTAAAGGTTTAATATCAGCAGAAGGAGAATATTGTTTTACTTAAATATTAACGTTATGCTTAAACTTTAAGTAACGCTATGCTTAATATGAAACATTATGCTTAAACATTTATTGTTGCTTCTAAATAGGACTTTAATAAACAAGACCTATTTTTTTTAACAATTTAAATTACTTTCAAAATTACAGTAGCTAAATGGATAAAAACAATTTGTTCAGTGAACTATATTCAAAAAATTATATTGTAGATTGAGGTGCAATGATTTAAAGCCCGAATTCAAATTATCTCCAGCGTTAAATAGTTTTTTTAAAAAATAAATTATAACTATTTCATAATCAATAGGTCATAAATTACATTTGCGGTTTGGGCGACATCGGTCATTTTTACTTGAAAATAGACGATTGTTTTTTGTGGGGGGGGATATAGTACAACAAAGATTATTATCCCTTGAAAAATAAACTTTCTTAATATTTTTCACATAAGTTCATTTCAAAATAAAACACCACTTCGTAAGTTACATTCCCTTTCAATATGAAAACGTTAAAATTAGACGATGCTTCCAATGCACACAAATAAACAAAAATTAAATGTTGTAAAAAAGACGAACTTAAGGAGGGGAGGGGAGAGAAATGTATCGAAGACATTTAAATAGTGCATGAAATCCCAAGAGAGGCCTTGATTCAAAAAGATATTCTTCCTTCCAGCTTTTAGTGCAATTCCATGAAAAAGAAAAAAAGATACTTTTTTTATTGAATGTAGAAGGAAACATTTAACCTTGTCTGTCAAATGATTTTTTCACGAAACATCAATTACTCATAATTATATAACGGTGTTTATGTATTCAACCAACGACTTGTCCGAATAATTCGATCCTGAAGGCGTTTGGCTGAAAATCAGTGACATGATCCCGGAGAGTTTAAAAGGTAGTCATCAAGGTCACCTTGTTCAACGTATTCTTCCCGCGAACACAGGCGCGACAAGCCCTGGTTACTTATCAATCTCTAACCTTGAGAGAAAAAATATGTTTCAAGGTTTAACAGAAGTCCTGACCGTTCTATACAAACTGGTTGCGTCTGGGCAACAGCAAGATCAAAAAGGATACTTTATAGCAATCAAACCATCAAAAATCTGCATAATTGAGTTATGTGGTTATATAAGATGTTACATGTTCTTTATCTTTAATAAGGCCTTTACTAATAATTGCTCCAAAAATTCAAATAAGTATCGAGATATCAGAAAGATTCTTCAAGATTAAAAATATGCGACGCTGCATGTTTTAATTTAATGATTTTGAATTTTAATATTTTTAAAAGCGTAATAAAATATTTAATAAAATAAAATAATTAGCAGAAATTGTGTCATACGAAAAAAAATTCTACAATACTTACAGTACTCCATTCCTTCCTGATATTTTCTTTTAACTCTTGTTCATTCATAACTTAATTCATTCACACAGTGAGTTTTTATTTTATTTAAGGATAAGAAAAACATGGATTTATTTTTTTTACATATAAAATAATAATTGAGATTGAATTCAGCGAATTGTCTCATACGCATCATTCCAATATTAGTTTTGCTGATAAGAAATCGATTACCCTGAAATCGATTCAAAACTTTTAATTTATAATTAAATTTTCAAAAAATACATAGCTAATAACAAAATATTAAAATAGTTCAATATTCTCAATAAATAATGTTTTCAAAGGAAAATATCCTTCATTGAATTAAATACTTAATCTTCGATAGTTTTAGTTTGAGTTTACTTCGCTCTTCAGCAAAAACAATGGGTTATTGTTGTAAGCCATTAATAAACATCTTAAAAATGAATCAAAGTGTTTTGCTATGTAATGCTCTGGGTTTCAAAACTGTTTAAAAAACCAAAGACAAAATCCGGTGGTATTAACAGATATCTCAACAGATTCGATAAATATTAAGTAATGATAATAAATAAGCAATAATTAACCATATGTTGCAAAAATATGCACAGTCATTGTTATAATGTTCATACAAAAAAAAATTGCGATATTCATTAATATTTTATTAGACATCCTGTATGTAAAATATTATTTCATAACTACAGTTGAATCATAAAATATTTTATCTATATCTTATATATATGTCTCTGTTCAATACAATGCTTCAATATCTCTAAAATTTATTCCATGACTTTTGGACTGATAGCATATCAGCAATAAGCAGAGATATTTCGCAAATAATTTATTTTACAGAACTCACAAACTTGAGTATAACGTGACAAAAAGTACTGAAGCTTTTGAAGGTTATATCAATTACACTATCCATTCCAGAAAAGCCATATTTATTTCAGAACCGCAATCATTATATAAGATCTGTCGTTACATAACGTAGGTAGTATGGTTTGCAATTCTGGAAATCAATTAGGCAGTTTCATAGACACCTCGAACTTCTGAAATGTAGTATTTGTAAGCAGTTAAAACATAAATGCGTTTGACAGATAATACAAAAATTATAACAGAATGCTCAAATTTGATTACTTTACTTTTTTTAGCCACCCATAGGATATTGTTTTAGTTGTATCACTTTTAAATTTTTTATCGTTTGCTTCAATTTTAATTACATTTAGCTTTGATATATTCAATTTAATAATTTATCGTTCGTTTTAATTTGAATTACATTTCACTGATATAATATTCAAATTTATAATTTAACGTTTTCTTTAATTTTAATTACATGTAGCTGATATAATATTCAATTTTATAATTTATCATTTGCTTCAATTTTAATTACATGTAGCTGATATAATATTCAATTTAATAATTTAAATTGAATGTTATATCAGTTACATGTGTCTCCTTTATTTTTAATATCGGAAAAGTTTACTATTGTTCATTTCTCGATATTTACTATTGTCATTCTCGATATTTACTTTAATTCTTATATTTAACTGAGTAATTTAATAATAATTATAAGAAAATAGCACCTTGGATGGCAAAATCTGTTCTTCGCAAAACTTCGCATAGAACATTTTTGTTTTTCATTTTCATACTTATGTTTATTTTTATTACTTTCCCCCTAATTTTACAGAAACGAATGTTTTTGAGAAACATCTAGCACAATACTCGCGCTTTGTATGAGCTTAATGCAGTGATGGAACATTTTTCGCTAGCATAACATTTTATATATGTTTGAGCATTGTTTTGTTGTTTATTGTCATAATAGGAAACAGCATAAAACATTCAGTATTAAAATGAACTCACCTGATTAATAGAAAAATTTTACGAATGAAATTACATGTTTTAAAAAAAGATTCAGTTATATATATAAAATATGAAATTCAATGTTGCGGAATTATTGATGCGCAGTAAAAAAAAAAATCGTTTCTGATTTTAATACAAATGAAATGAACCTTCATCCATTAAAGACTCATGTACTTAAATTAAATTTTGTAAACAAAAAGGATTTGAATGTGATTGTTGATTGACATCACAATAACAAACAACTCTAGGGCTATTGGCGAAGCATCTCGTAATTGTGAGCCTCGGTCAAGTGACGAGAACGACATATGAGCTGCACCTCCCTCTCCAACGGGTAACAAAAGGGGAGAAAACTCTTCTTTATATCATAAGTATCAAAACTGTTTCATTATATTCTAGCAAAAGAGCTCTTGCTATTCACAAATACTGTTTGGAAAATATTCCGTGCTTTTGGTTCCACTTATCAAACTGTACATTATTGTTCATTAATAAATTGTAATATTATTACTAGACATAAATTATTCATTTAATTCCATTATTCACAAAAAATATAATTTTTAAATTAAAATATTCTGATCCTAAGTGTACAACTGATGAGTATACTTCAATTCTGACGAAATTTGAAACAATAGTTTCATTAAAAATATATTTATTTTTATTTTCTAACATAATAACCCGGATCGGTCAACACGTAAAATTTTCTTATGTGAGGAGTGATTGTCAAATTTCCGTAATAATATTTATTTATTTTCATTCATTTCCCCCTTTTTTCATTTTTTTTGCATTTTCTCATTCTCTCCTACTCCCCCCCTTTTTTTACTGAGAACTAAAAAATATGAGAACTACTAATTGTTATGCATGTATGAGAGAAAAAAAATGGGGAGAGGGGGAAAGTATTCTATTTTACAAAAATTCAGCTCAAAGTCAACAAAACCTTAATAACACACCAAAAAACTTTAGATGCGCTTGTATTGCTTCCAAAGTAAACTTTGCACAGTATTTCAAACATCATGTAAGGTGCAAACCATTTTTTAACATACATACAATTTATTTATAAATAGTTCTTATTTTTCGTCTCACCGGGCAACAACAACAACACACACACACACAAAACCAGTCTATTCTCTCTTTAATCGGTTGCCATGGGACTGTAGTAGCCAAGTAGTCATGTTCACGGCCGGCGTTCTGTTTGTAGAGTTGCCGGTTCGATACCTCATGCAACAAAGATCCACCGTGCAGAAGGTTGATGCAAGTTAAATCTGGTCGATGTGGCAAGTCCTCCAGTTAGCGTAGTGTGGAGGTTTGGATGGGGAGGTATCATCTTGCTTCGTCCTCGTCACTTGACCAAGATTCTAAATCAAGAGGTTCGGCGCCAACAGGCTTCTTATTGATTTTCAATGCAACGTTAACAAACAATCATACGATCACCAATCGGTTATCATCCAACGTTCTAATAATAATAAAACATGGTGTTGTCAATTGCATCTAATTCGTACACTCAGATTTATTTATTATAATACAGTGAACGTTGTCGGATGTCTATTTATGCCTGTCACAAAGATCCACTAGCCAAAATTAATAGGCCTCATAGTTTTCAACTACAGTCAGATGAAGTTAACACCAGAGGTGGCACCCAATCTCCTCACTACTGTCATTATTTTGGGGTAATATGATGTAATCAATAGCAGAACAATTCGGTTGCTTTAAATTAACATCTCTTTCGCTTCACTGGCAATGGATAATTTTGAACACTCAAATGACCTGGATAACACTAAACCATGTCACTGTCCTAACTTCTGAACCAAGTCACGTGAGAAATTTGATGACCGTTTGATATTAAACACAACATCCCAACGACTTCTAATAGGATTCATACGCGATTCCTTCTAATATAAAGATGACTTTCTTATATGTTTTATTTTATTTAAATTTTTTCCATTCTCTGATTAACCCATTTATATTTATATATATATATATATATATATATATATACACACACACACATTGCAGCGACTCTCTTCTACAACAACGTTAGAAGTTAAAAGGCCTTACTCAACCAGTCCGATGAAATATCTTTTCGGCCTGATTGGTAGGATCGTCGACTTGGTCTAGGGTTCGAAACAACGCTGCCGCATCAAGGTCATCAACTCTCTCCCCCTCCTCGGAGTCAGAAAACCACTCGCGGCCGAAGTGGTGACTCAGGACATGAACACTAGATGGCAGCACCACAGTTTGTACCTACTGATTGCATATGCCCCCGACGCAAAAAATACTTGCCTCTGTACGTCTAATTAAGACAAACGCACTTAAAATCACGACTAGTGATATTCTGGCTCTGGGGCACGAGTCGACGAGACCCGCCACTTAACACGAGACAGTCGATGACTCAAAATGTTAAACTGTCTCAAACAAAACTCAACACTACAGGAAGAGGATGTATATCAATTGCAGTAACGGCTGACAAAATCGAAAAACAACCTTCTGTACAATCTCTTCATATCATCATGATGATATTGGAGGGGGAGTATGCAGCGACTGTCTTCTACAACAACGTTAGAAGTTAAAAGGCCTTACTCAACCAGCCCGATGAGATATCTTTTCGGCCTGATTGGTAGAAATGTCAACTTCGGAAACCTTGGTCCAGGGTTCGAAACAACACTGCGGAAACAAGGTCAACAACTCTCTCCTCCTCCTCGAGGTCGGAAAACAACCCGCGGCCAATATATATATATATATATATATATATATATATAATGATTTAACTTTAATTTAATAACTTCTCTTAATAATAATTTAATTTTTTATTCTATCCTAGTCCCCCACCCCCAATTCAAAAGTAAAAAGTTCATTCTTATTTCCTGACTCCCTTCCGAATTATTTTTTTATTAATTAGATCACTCGCTCATAAAATTGGTTTAATCCTTTTTCCTCAAGATCGTAAATTTGCTAAAATAATCCCTTAGACTCCTTGTCTATTATGATATTTCCCCAGAATCACTAATACTGTATCTCGTGTAATATGATGTTTATTTTGAAAGATCCCTGCTATATAACTTTACACAACAAAATTTCTCTCTCTTATTCTCTCCTCTCTTGCTCATACACTCCTCTCTGATGATCATCTGAGATTTTTATGGTGTTTCAGCATCGGCCTTTGGTGGACGAAGTCCGACTAAATTCTTAAAGTACGTAACGTTTTCTCCGATAGAATCAATCAATAAACAATCTTATTCATATGAAAAAGGAATTATTCATTTCGGCCCTGTATTCAAAATGTGTTATTAATATTGAACAAAAATTTAATATCCATTTAAATATCATTCGTGATATATATATATATATATATATATATATATATATATATATATATATA
>BMAW01125866.1:0-18236 GCA_019974015.1 Nephila pilipes | reverse complement strand
TATATATATATATATATATATATATATATATATATATATATATATTGATTTATTTCTCTTGCTAGTTGCATTAATATTCTTGTAATGTGAAATCAAATAAAAATGAATTTAAAAATACCCTTTTTGTGATTTTTTCGCAATAAATAATTTATTCCATACTCAGATTGAAGAAAGAAAAAAAAAACTTACTTATTTAGTGTTATAAATTATTTTTTCCAAATTAAGTATTTTCATTTAAAAAAACTTAACATAAAATCAGAGAGTTAAATTATATGTCTTGCACTATTAAGTACAAATTTGAAAAAAAAATTATAATTATGAAAACTCAAATATCCTACTTCACACTATTTATTTCCCTTTCAGAGAATATCATTTACTTTCTTGGACCCTCAAGTTATAATAATAATGCTCTCTAAGAACACTGAAAATATGAAGAAATTCTGAAAATGAAGTAGGTCGATCATTTCCATTTTCTTCAAACAGAATTTCATTTCACCATCATTTTCAAAGTGGTTGCTAAATTAGTTGGACAGTAAATAAACACTTTAAATTTATGTAAAAAAATTTTATGAACCACCAAAATGTTGATGAAACTACAGTACTTACAGTGTTTGGAAAAGTGTTACATTGAACAAAGCCTTTTATTTGCAATACACATAATTTATTTTTCAGAAGTAATATTGAAATGTATATAAAGGTAAATGCTTCTAACGCAAGAACAATCTCAGGCAAATTTTAATCAAAATACATATGTATAATGCTCGAAATTCCTGTTCTTTTTTTAGATCAATTGTTCTTACCTGTTGCAATTACTTTTTAAATAGTTTTCCTTAACTCAGTGGCTTTTTAAAATCTTTCAAGAAAAATCTCAAAAATATTCAAGGGAATTTAACTATAGAACTACCATGCCTGTACATCTAGATTTTATTTATTAGTTAAGAAGGCGGCAGTTTTCTTTAAAATCTATCTCGGAAATAAGAATATGTAAAAATTTATAATGATTAAAATCGGTAAATTTCAGCAAGTGGGCGTGAAACTGATAGATATTTTAAATCTCTCCTCTCCTAATTTTTCGCCAAAAAGAAAGGAATAACATTGCCGAACATTTTGTTGTACTCTTTGAAATTTTGATATATTTTTTGAGTATAATTTTATATATCTGTAGTCTTATTCTCGTTTAATTGTGTTAAAATGTCGTTTGGTGAGCTAAGCCTAATTAAAGATGCTTCTGGTGTTTGTTTGTATACTTACGATATAAACTTAAAATTATTTTTTGCTTTAAAAATACACATTTTTGTACTGTTAGAGGCCATTCAGTTATTTTCAACTTTTTGTTTTGTTATTATTATTTTGTATTTCATTTATAAAAATTTGGTACTTTTCAATTTTGCTGGTGCAAGCGATAAAGTAGCCAAAAACTGATACAAACGACGCCAAACGGAATATATGCGTCCTATTTGTAGTCGCCAGCAAGTCTGCCTGGCGAGATTTGAGTCGGTGAAATGGAAAAATACCAAATCTTTTTATTCTTCAACAGATGATCGGTAGATTCTAACATGTTAAAAATAAGGGCACCTATACTTACTCTAATATAGTTTAAATTCTAAGCCGTATGAAAAATAAATGTGAATTGCTAATGTGTAATTAAACTCTTTCCAAATTGTAGTATTTTTCACGTAATATAGACACTTTGATTATTAGGTTGGTTCTGTATAAAATATAAAGCAACATTGGATTTAAATTTGGATAAACTATTTTTAACTTTAATCGAGACACTTGATTAAGCTGTATAGAACAGTTATATAATGATTAATGATTTAAAAAGTTGTAATTTTGTACCTTGTGTTATAGTTTTCTTAAACATTTTTAGTAAAGTGTTATTTTACCGGGACTATTTAGCGAATTTTTGAATTATAGCCAATAGGGCTCCAAAAATGAGTATTTCAACCTGAACGCTTCTAGAAACGGAAAAAAGATGGCTTTGTCTGAGGAAGACAAATTTGGAAAAAATATGGCGTTTTCACTAAAAGAAAGGATATACAAGCATCAAGTTTTGTTTTAAATAATTCTTTTCAGTATTTCATTCAAAAAACAAATACATCATGGAATGAAATTCAACTCAATCAATGTGCTACTCAATGCTGCAAATTTAAACAAATGTTAAAACGAATTCTAACATATTAAAAGTCTACAAACTTTCCTCAAATAATATTGTTAAATTAAATTTTGAAGAAGATAAGTAAAAATACTTTTTTTAAATACTAGATAATCACCGTTAAATTAGAATGTTTTCATAATTATAACAAAATGACTGTAATTAAACCAAATAAATTTGCAGCCATTATTTTAGCTCGTTGATAGAAAAATGATTCAATACCTTTGTTTTACATCAATCCAAAATTTTGATTTTTGCATTTACTTAAGGTGAAAAATATATAAGACAGAGTTTTGTGATAATTTCTCATTGAATTAAAAAGTAGTATATTTAGTAAAATGTCAGTTACTTAAGCTTATGAACTGTAATACATTTCACAAACGTAGTGCAAAACAAACGAATACAGGACTTGTTTATAATGGTGGGTATCACGTGGTCAAAATATCATGCGATCGTGACGTCACATGAGTTTAGTCCATTGCTCTTAAACGTAAATAATAAAAAACATGGAAGAACGCACGTGCGAGCTGTCTGTCCACCAAAGCAACGTTTCTCGCCAAACCATTTGGCTGTATTGTTTCTTGCTAAGCGTGATGTGTATGGCTTAAGGTTCGGAATTATGCACCACAGATACGCGACGGATCCTTAGTGGCACCAAGAATCGAACACTCGACTCGATGAAAACCACCGGCCACGAGACTGCTTCCATAACCACTCGGCTAAAGTGGCACAAAACTTTTGTTTCAGATGGCCTCCAATAATATTCATGATGAGGCTCTATTATGGTTCCGAAGTATGAGGAATGTTTATGAGGTGTGGCTATTAAATAACGAGACTAACGCAGTAAAACTTTTAATTTTTATTTCATACATAGTTATGGTTCTTTTTTTTAATCACAAGCATTTTTAATTCATTGTTTAGTACAGAGTTAATGAGTTACTAGAAGGTGCCTGTGATAAATCTTAATTTATATTAGTGAAAAATAATAAATAAAATTTTGAAAAAAGGGAATGGTATGAGAGAATAAACTGGTTAATTAGATAAATTTGAAATGTCTTCAGTTGTCGTCTAAATAAATAATAAATAACCTAACAGAAAAAAATGTTACTTTCCGATAAACTATGAACTTAAATACACGTTCACTTCCCCATTGAACGATTAAAGCGATTACTTAGAGAGCAAATGAAAATATCATTTCACTTTTGCATTAGGGTGCTTTGTTTCTCATTTAGAGAACATCCGTCTGAAGATGTTGAGCAGTACTTTCCAAAATATTCACTTTGTGTGACAACTATTTTTATGTGTGATTAAGGAGCTGAAAAATAAATTTATAATTCAAATGGAACGACGAAAGGCAATGGAAACTCTGTATGTGTGAATAAGTAATCTCAGTGTATTTAAGATGATTATCATGAATTACATAACTAATATTTTATCACAAATAGCCCCTTAATCATAAAAAAGTATACTATATTTAAGTTTTAGCTTGTTTTCTTTAAGTCTAGATAACTTTACATTTCATGCCTTGTGGAATATTTGTTGGTACTGTTTATGGATATTTTATAAGCACTTTATTCTTACCGATACTTAAAAGATTACACCAATGTGTTTTCAGTATTAGAAGTCACAACAGTTGTCCTTCATTTTATAACCCTACAGACATCAGAAAATGTAATCCAATAGTCAGTAAGGTCACATATCTAATTGAAAAGACGTCAGAAAACAGTCAACACGGATTATTAACTATCTTTGCAGAGAATGTCTCTCTCAAATTTTACATCCCTCACCCTAATCCCAGCTTGGATTTAAAAAAAAATACCAGCTCTCAGTACCAAAGGAGACACCAGTTGCCCCGAGAGAGGCAATTTTGGGAACCAACAATAAGAAAATATCTTCCTTGTGTTAATACTACGTATTGTGAAAAAGTGTATACAATGTTATTTATACTTTATTAAAATTGTCTTCCGGCGACTTTGATGCAATAAAGCCGTCAATATGTTTTGAATTTTTATATGAAAAACGTAAAAAACATGCAGTTCAGAATTTGTTTCCAGGGGACTCTTAATTATTTGCGTTGAATACTTTGTATTTTGCATAGATCTTCATTATCATAAAAGAAAGATTTTGCTTCTCTCTATACAATGTGTAGTGATATTTTCCGTCTTTTAAAGAAAATTGTTGACTCTGTAGCCTAGTTATTATGGTCTCACACTCTGTAACCTAGAGGACGCGGTTACGTGGATTCTTGATACCACTGAAGACTTACGGTATACCCGGGGCTGATGCACGTTAAAAGCTCAAAGCCCTTTCAAAGGCATGGTGTGGAAGATAGGAGAGGGAGTTCTTTACTGAAATTTTTTGTTACTGAACTTAACATAACCTCTACAGTCTGTTCTCCATATACAGATATTTTCTGCACTATTCAGCTTATCAAAATTTACTTACTTTTGAGTTCCTATGATTTGCGGAAAAAATTCATTCTTGTTTGTTTTCCTCGAAATTTAGTAAAAATATTCAATAAGAAACGTTTTCTTAGGTATTTTCCTAATGTCAGAGTTTCATAAGGCCATAAAATGTGCATTCAATTACAAAATTTAGATCATTTCATAAACTTCCTCCGAAGACCTTACTTTATGTTATTTTGTTTTTTAAAAAAAATTTAGTTTCTCGAAGGAAATGAAAACATAAGTACTTTACATTAATTCTTATATTAAATAACGAATTTTGGAAAAGTAGAATAATAGCTGCATTCAGATTTTCCTCATACTTCATTTTGTAAAACTGAAACTTTTTTAGAGCTTAATTTCGAAATGTAATTTTTATGTATAATTGTTTATGTAAAAACTTATTTTTACGTGCAAAAGTCTTCAAACTAATATTTACACTGGTTCCACTCAGCGGAACAAATCACATTCAAAATTATGGAAGGATTCAGAAATAAATATCTATCTTTTTTTTACCATATCTATTTTTTAATATCAAAACCTAATTAACAATAAATATCAATGATTTTAATTTTTCCTTCAATAATCGATATAACCATAAGAAAATAAGTATGAAATTTATACATTCTTACAGTTATTTCAGCTAAATAGGCTTATTTTCATTTAAAATCTACTTAAGCGAATTTAGTATTCGAAACTTTCATTGTAGCAATTGTAAAACTGATAAATAATACTCAGGCTCATGCTTTGTATGATAAACATAATTGCATTTAATAAAAGTAATGTTTGACATTACGTAATTAGAATATGTACAAATACATATTATCCCCACACGTACACACAACATATTTGTCAAATAACCTTTATAATTATTTCTCATAATGAATTAGTTAATTAACATTTCGTGAAACCATGCTGTTTTAAAACATTATAATCCAAGTAACTTATTCAACGGTTTTTGTTCTTAAATATTGAAAAAATAAAAATTTATAGATTTTTAACACTTATCGTAGTTAAAAGAATGTTCTCAATTCTAAACTATTTTCATTGCTAATTCTTATTGGCTCCGTTAATAAATAAAGACCTTTAAGTTAGCGTTCCTAGCTTGGAATAACAGTTATGCATATATCAGAGCAATGGATGTACAAGTAAGTAACTTCTAATCCAATATTTTGGAAAAAGAGTTTAAAGAAGCTATTATGAGATTCTAATAAAAATCTGAATAAATTAAAGGGAGATGTACGAAAAGGAATATTTCAGAAAAATCTTAATAAATAGATCAGCACCTCGAAACTCTCATCCTCATAAATAAAAATGTTCTGAGAAATTAATTTATTTAATAAAGTTTTCCTAGTGGTAAATTCATTTCTACCCCTTTGGCATAATAAGAGAGCATATATAAAATTCGAAACTTTGAAAACATTAAGTGATAAATTCATTACTTCCCCTTTGTCATAATAACGGAACAAACATAAAATTCTTAGTCCATCATGTTCTTGATGTTACACAATTTCAAAACAATTATCCGAAGTCATTTCTGAAATAGAAGAACGCGCGTACGCTGATCACTAAAGATAATTACAATAATATCCATACATCAAGAATATTCCGTTCTGCTGGCCACGCCAACGAGCGGAGGAAATACAACGAAGAGGAAGCGAAGAGAAAAAAAAGAAGGAATGGCGGCTACGACCGGTAGCAGGACTGAAAAATGGCATGAAACAAAAGTCAAATGTTTAGTGTTAGTAAGTTTTGAATATTATGTTAATTGTGTGTGTTGTGTGGCTGTTAACAATAAATAAAAACTTTAGCCACTAAAGTTGGACTATTTGATTGTATATCACGTATTATTGAAATCTTCAGAGTTGAAACTAAGAACCTACCACGAAAAAACGAAATATTACTATCACCAACAAAAAAATTTAAAGCAGCGGATTGGAAAATGATATTTTTCAGATTATTAGAGCCGAGATTACATTGCAACACAAGCCGATGTCTTGTAGAGCAGTACACTTACATAGATGCAGTCGCCAGATAGATGGAGTTTCTGACTTCAACAGTAGATATTTGACTCAGAAGTAAATAGATAATCATATTCTTCAAAGGTGTGTTAGGCATTTAAAACCATTCCTCCAACTTCAGCTGAGGCTCAGAGGCGATTTTTTGCTGTCGTAGTGCTGATAACAAACATAAAAATTTAGTTGAATGATAAAAGCATACAGATGTCTTATGTTTTCCTAAATTACTTTAAACAAGAAATAATTAATATATTTTATTTGTATTTTCATGATTAATATACATTTTAAAATTCATGAATAGCGCAATAGTTATTATTGGTATCAAACAAAAAATAACTCATTTTTAATTTTTTTTTAAATATATTTATGCATTCCCAGAATGACTGTTACGTTTCCAGGATTTTCCGGAAATTCTTGGGAAGGAAAAAAGAAGTGTTCGAAATCAAAAACCCTAAACACTACATAAGCCTGTAGTTCTTAAAAAACTCGACAGGGCGTTGATGAGAGTTTGAGGTATTAGGACATCAATTTCGTCTTTTGATCTTAGTTCAGAAATAACAGGAGACGTATTGGTCGTGGTTAGTAGACTTTGTGTTATCAAGCATGATTTTTAAGCCAGTTTAAAACGAAATATACGGAAGAACGATACAAATGTTAAATACGTTTGGAATGATTTGGAAAGTAACACGCTTGTGATTGTAACATTTATTCATATAACACTCATATCCATAAATTAAAGATAATGCCAGATCCGGTAAATAAAGGTTGAGAAATATATCAAACGTGGTTTATTCATAAATCATATTTATTTGACAAAAGATAAAGAACAAAAAAGATGGTGTATGTATGATACCATTCATTAAAGCTACGATTTTTTACTCCCTGGAGCAATTGCAAAAATATCTCATTCACAATAACTAATCATTATATGGTTGGTATGATGGTTTATACCTTGTATATCTCCCAAACAATGAAACACAGTTCGTACAACGCCAAGGTATGCTATCAAATTATTTAACTAATCTAGGGGAAGATTATTCTACTCATCAAGTAATGCTCTCCAAAGTTCTTGCATACGTGTAAGAGGTGGTTGACGGCCTGCAACTAGTTATACAAGCTTGTCCCACACGTGTTCTATCGGTTTCAAGTCAGGTGAGAAAGAGGGCCATTCCATACGAGGATAGTCCTCAGATTGAATGCATTTGTTTACAATGTTTGTAAGGTGGGGAAGGTCGTCGTCATCCATAAGAAGAAATTCAGTCCCCATTGTACCTTTAAATAAATTTACATGTGATTTCAGAATGCTGTCCCGTTAAATTTGGTCTACCATGGTTCCAATATGAACATATAGTTCTGTTCTGGAGCCCTGTATAATGTCACTCCAAACGAGCAATCATGTGCCACCTTAACGGTCTCGTTCAATAATGTCTTGACAGTAGAGGCTACCTAGTATTCTCCATATGAAAGTCTGACGTAACCTGTAACCTGACGTAATATAAATCTGTTTCTACAGAAAATATCCCACTAACCCACTATGACGATGTCCACATTGCATGTGTTCTACTCCAATCTAACCGATGGTGATAATGAGGTGCCGCGAACGAAACACATCTGATAGGCTTGCTTGCATATATCCTAAAGGTCTGAACGCCGTTTGCCTTGATACTGTCATACCCGTGGCTGAAGTCAGCTGAAGAGAAAGGTCTGATGGTGTGCCCTTCTGCTTCTTTTTGCAGTTACTGCCAAATAATTGCAATCATTTGGCATTATAATTTGGGAACAACCTGATCTATAGCATCTACTGACATTTCTATCATTTTGAATTGTTGCCAATGAGTAGAGATGAAACTTTTTTTAGGTACTATGTTCCTCTGATACTTACATCTGAGTACGCCCAAATTCTAGACGGCCAATAATTTTAGCTCGTAGAAAATCATCTACATGTGTTCTCTGTGTCTTTACTAATTGTTTATGGAACTGAGCTGCTAACAAAGAACGTTCGAGATTTATTTTACTTATTTGCAACCATTCCTTATATACACTTCCCTTATATTTTCGTCATCGTGATCTATTATCGTAATAATTTGACGGATTTCTATAATTTGCATATTATTCTTGAAGATAATATAACTTCATATATCATCATAAGGCACCTGATTGAAGGATAGTCCTTATAGCGGCTCCTTTACGTGCACAGTCATTGACTCCCACTCGTTTGGAGGAATAAGTTTCACCCAAAATATGGATTCACGGCACCATGATAGCCCATAGGTACATTCGTGACATTCTTTAGCCACATGGTCGTCACTCATGGAACGGCTCCCAGGATCCATTTTTCAACAGAACAATGCTCGCCACAAACAGCATGGGTTTCACAGGTCTGCCGCTACTACATTTCCTGCCTTCCCTGGCCTTCTAGATCCTCAGTTTTGTCACCGATTGATCATATCTTATATTATTTAGGAATGGAAGTCCGTCAGCCTATGAATTTGGTCTAATTAAAAAAGCCTTTACAGCAACCAAGAACAACGAAGTCACAGGACATCATACGGGACTTGTATACCAGACGGTATCACAACATGAATTCTTGCTAGAAGTGGTGCAACAGGGTACTAAACCCTCCATTATTCATAATTTTTCTAACAATAGTTAAATGGCCATTTTGCTTAGATTTTGTAATCAGTTCTTACATCCGCTTTGTACTTACGTATGTAAAATGTCGTGTAATTCTAACAACTCCTACTTGGAGGGCGAATTTTTATGCTAATGAGTGTATTTCACTTCAAGAAAAAAAGTTGGGTCATGTGTATAAGAGTTATCATCTGATAATTTGATCGCGTCTAGCAAATATGTTTAAGATACTTCGTCTTAGAGAAGAATATACTTCACTTCCTCATCATGCTTTACACATTAAGTAGTTTTATTGGAAGCAATTTGTACGTCTGCTTTTAATTATAAACTTTACATTCCTCATAAAGTATAATTAAATAGTTAAGAAGTTCGAGAAAAGAAAAAATCAGTAAAAGATAACACTGTTTATTTAACTACATGCATTGAGAATTCAAGGCCACTGTCTAAAATACCTCAACAAATTTTAAATCTAGATTATAATTAAGCAATAAAGTCTTATTTTACTCACCCATTCTTACTGATTGAATCATTTCTCTATTGTAGCAATTTCGAACCCTAATATTCTATTCAGAAAAATCATATCCAGCCGATTCTACTATCAAATATTAATTGCAATGATTCATTTCAATTTACAAACACCTATTAGCTTACAGTTATCATTTATCCTCCTTCTCATTCTTCTCAATTCGGTTTTGCTTCTGTATCGCTTTCCCTAATTCAATTCATTTCACATCTTGTCTTCATCTAATTTACATTTCGTAGTCATGGAGTTGAAATTTTGGGCAATTCAACATAAAAAAGTTCCGAGGTAAGTAAAAAGAAAACCGCTCAAACCCCACTGTTATAACCTAACATTCGTAAACTGTATTAGAAAGCGTAAGAAACGTTAACTTAAAAAGGTCGAATTCCATGACATATCACCAAGAGTTTTAGTTACTTCTATGGAACTGAACTTCACAGTATTATTCTCAAAAGTCGAGCTAAGCATCTCACTAATTTCATGTTTCAGTGCGTTGATTTTATTTCATCAAAAGACTTATTAAATAAATAAATTTTACATATATTTTAAATTGAAAAGTAAACTATGTATTCTACTGATTGACCATCCTTCTTGCTCATTAGATCTGGCAGCAAGAAAGTTCTTTTTGTTCCCTTATTTAAGAGAAGCGCTAGGTGATAGAGAGTTTCGTCAAATGAGGAGGCCATTATTTTGGTATGGAAGTATTTCCCAGAAAATATTACCCAGTATTATTTGAAAGGTTTAAGAAGATGAGAGCACCGCTGGGAGTACTGTATAGACTTGAAAGGAAATTATGTAGAAAAATAAAAATAATTAATTTAAAGAAAATATGTCTTTTATTTTGATTAGGACAGTTTATCTTTATTAGGCTTTTACCTTTTCTGAACAACTTCACTGCCAATGAATCTTTGTTAATATGTAGGTTAAACAACATTTTATTCTCTCAGTATTGGTTATTCGCTCATATATTGAATAATTGTGTGGTGTATAACATGCATTAAAAGACACCTATTAACACTGATTTTTGAATCTTAATTATTTTTCAATTTAAACTGTAGGAATCAAAGCATTGAAAGGGTTTTATATTTTTTTAAAGCTGAATACGATAAGCTGCTATTTCACATCATACAAAAAGATTATTCGTTTATTGTCAGGATTAATAAAATGCTAAAACTTTATTCAGCCTTTCGGTAACATCTTTTTATAAAAAGCGCATGCCCCAGTGATTTTTATATTTTCTTTGAGAAATATTTAAATGTTTATACGTTCTCTGACGCATGTTTTTCTTAGTAAAATAGTAGCAAGGGAAAAGAAAATGATCTTCACGCAAGAATTACAAAAATTCTACATTCAGTTAACACTAGTTTAACTGTAAAAGAAACGAGCAAAATACTTTGTCTCTGAATTTGAAGCGAATTAAGTAAAGTGACGAGGATAACGCAAGAATTTCACTAAAAAAGAAACCAGAGTTTAACATTGATGACAGTGGAAATTTCTATCTGAATAAATGTAAATCCCTTTTTTTTTCAAAGAATCTAAAATTTCTGATGGGATGTTAATGGAATCAACATAAAGCAAAAATCAAAATGTTGCGTTACTTTTCGTGAATTGTTTACAAAAATATGAAGAAGATCTCACTGATCACCAGAGTTATGACGTAGAATTTATGAGGATCGAAAAGTTTCATGACCACGAACGCGAGTAACTGAGACTTAGACAGCTGTCTAGGGAGTGAAGGTATTTACTAAATACAAACCGTTTTCCATGCTACGAGCACTGATTGCCCTTGCAAATTGCGAATTGAAATTTTCAAATGAATCTCATCAAATAAACTTCATGCATCTTTAACAATGTTCTATTTGTTATTAACTTTTTACCTATTCTAAATTCAACAATTAATTAATTATAATCCCTTTTAAAGTTTTATTTACTGGTAATAGCTGTTTGCATTCAATCCTTATGAAGGAAATGCATTTCTTACTACACCTTATTTGTAGTGTTGTTAGATATGCAAATTTTTACCTGTCGTTTTTGTTTATAGTTTTTTCGTAACGTTTCAAAAACTTTGAGAATTCTTAGGGTCCACAGAATATTTTTCTATCACCAGTTTTGTAAACGTTACAGTGGTTTGAGGGGTTAGAAATTCATCCCTGATTTGCTCTGTATTAAGAATGCTAATCTGTCTCCTTTAGACACTGGATTAACTCGTTTCACAAGTCGAGACAAATTTTTTTTCTTGATAATCTTCTGAAATATCTATATCCATTTCTGATTACTGTTCTTGAAATAATGAATAAACATCATTCTCCGAATCTGTTAAGGTAATTTTTTTAATGATAATTCATGTAGTTAACATAATATCTCTTTGTTTTTACTAAATTTTCAACAACTTTATTTAAAAGCTTAGAAACTGATGTTCTCAAAACGATTCGCTTTTGTTTTAATCTTTTTAGTTGCCCAGACTATTCATCAGAACGAGATTGTACACAAGAATATTCAAATAGGGGAATAGTTTTAAATTTAGTTAAAATATTTCATATTTTTAATTCTTAGGGTACGATCAGGATCTCGTCAGTTGGATAATTAATATGTGGATTGTATAAATTTTAAGTAACTTTTGCAAACGAAGATGAATAAAAAATTAATAAATTCTAATAATAACCCAACAATTAATAAATAAGCCACCAAAGGTGCGCTTTTTTATAATCACCATTAAATTACTCAATTAAATATAAGAATTAAAGTAAAAAATGAAATATGGGGAAATGGACAATAGCAAACTTTTCCGGGGTTAAAATTAAAGCAGGCGATAACCTATTACATGGAATATATTCAAGCTGAATGGTAATAAAATTGAATCAATCCATAAAAATTGAAAAGTGATCTAGTACGATAAAAGTGATCCACTTAAAAAAATAGGCCCTTAGGTGGCTAGTAATAGTAAATCAATATCAAAATTATTTGACCCTAAAACATTCCAAGAAGGAAGCCAAACTAAAAAGACGTATTTTGAAATTCTTTCTGTCAAAAAATTCTTTATTAAGCCTCACGACTTGAAATTCATAATAATGCTATTTATTTTCAGTCATATCTTGATTCCAGTTTAGATATGATTTAAGGTATTATATAAATCGATAAGTAAATAAAAAAAGCTTTTTTTCTATATTTGTTTCATTTGAATCCAATAAAAAAATTGAAGAAAATTTATTACGACATATTTTTGAAAATCATCAGACATGTATTACATATATTTGCTATCAGACATATATTACATATATTTGCTATCAGACATATATTACATATATTTGCTATCAGACATATATTACATATATTTTATTTCAATCCAATAAAAATTTCAGGAGAAACTTATTATGATGCATTTTTGAAAACTTAGTTCGTTACTGGTAAAAGCAGATAAAAAAGCAAGATTAAATTTTGAAAAGTGGTCAGGTACGACATTTCTGTGTTAACTTAAGCAACAGCTCTTTGAGTGGCTAACAAAGAAGATTTCCCTCTATTCCAACCGAGCTCTTTTTTACCTGTACTGCTCTTTAAGATCCTGCTCCAAAGGCAGGAGTTAGAGGGGAAAAAACACCTCGATCATGTCATCTGGTTTTTGTATAGTTGTACAAAAGGCGAAGGGGACATTTGAGCGCGAATGACATCTATTGCTTGAGCATAAATTACTTATCCGCTGAATTTGATGGCATTTCTCTTTTATATAAACAACCTATTTTAATTTTACCAGCTTTATAAACACCTATCTACAAATCTAAAAATATTTAATTTTGTTTCTTAAAAATAATAACCGTGAACCCTTTTGAGTCGGTTGGTAGCAATGTGTTAGAATCTGAAAAAAAAAATATTTATTCATGAAGGAAAAAAAACACAACATAAGACTGGAGAATTTTTAATGACATGGATAGCAAGCAAAAAACACTCGAAATTTTAGGTATGCATCCCTTCGAAAAAAATAAGTCTTCGCTATTAAATATTAAAAAAGGGGAAAAAAATGTATTTAATGAATCCATTCGAAAATTTCTTTCACTTTGAATCTTTTCTAACTTAATATGTAAGATGGGAAAAATTCTAGATAAAAAAATGCATCAAACTTTTCCATTTTAAAATGTGCCAATTTATCTTAATATACATTAAACGCATGAATTAAAAAAAGGTTGATAAAAAATTATTAAGAGTATTTATTGCATAATATATTATTTACATTAATGTTTGGATTTTTTTCACTTTAAGAATAAAAATTGCTTTAACTTTCAAGGAAATAAAATTACAATTAAGTTTTAAAAGTCAAAAAAAAAATATTTTAAAATTCCATGCTGAACTTTTCAGTATTACGTTTCACTTACTAAACATATCTTTTTAATTTCTCTTTAAAATTATGCAATATATTTTAATTTTTCTATAAAATTTGAAATATAACTTATGGCAAAGAAAAAGTTGTTGATATTTATTTCTTTAAACTTTAAATATTTTTTTTAAAATCACAGATCGGCCACCTTCTTCGAGGAAACGTTTTAGTGATTAAATGTTGTGTGTAAATTTCTCTATATCTTATGTTTTTAGTACAATAATAAAACTTTCTTGAAATGTTTTAGTAGTAAAATGCGATATTTTCTCTTAATTTAACCCAAAAGACATGAGTGATAGCTGTATAGTTAATTATTGTTAGTTTCTGAAGGTTTTATCTTAATATTTACATGAATTCCATAAATGCTACATTTTTGAAAATAAAAGCTTCTAATTAAATATTAAAATACAGTAAAAGTGCTTAATATTTCATTACGATTTTTTCAGACATATAATTTACTTCTCTTCGACAAATTAAAAAATTCGCCTCAATCTTTTTTTAATAGTTGAACAATCTGTTTGAAAAGAATCTACAAAACTGGAATTATTAAAACATAATAATCAATCTTTCATAGTTTTTAATTTTTTTCCCTTTCAAACAAAGCAAATTCCAGAATTTTTTTTTTACGAAAAGAAATGGATCAGCGTGATACTTTACCTTTCTTAAATGAGTTGACATTCGAATAATTTTTGCGCAATAATAGACGCAGTAATTCTGTGAATTAGGAATATAATAATTTCACTTCCTATTTTCAATCAATGAGTAAATGCCTCACTTATTGCAAAATTTATAATAATAATATTTACAAAACTTTTTTACTTGCATTGAATATAAAAAGGCTTAAAAATGGGGCTGCATAATTGAACTGGTCATCAGTAGGCGTCTGTATGTCAGATTGGCTGAGATTTTATTTTTTATGTTAGAATCAAATAAATTATTTGATATAGAATTTTTATGATATAACCAATTATTTAAATGAATCAAAAAGCCACTTTGAAGAATATAATAGATGTTATAATCACTTTTGGATTATTTGAAGACCTTACAAACTGTGCCTAAAAAGTAGAATTTGCTATTAATTATTCAAAAATTCAAGTTTAAAAAATTTCCATTGGTATAAAATCTCTTAATGTATTTTCGGTTAGAGGATAACTGAAATACAGGTACTTAAGATACAGAAATTTTATGTAATCTCAACCAAAACTAGGAATTTTATATTTATATGCCTTTAAGATCTTTATTTGAATTCACGAAAAAATATTTATGTATCGCGCATACGCAGTTAAAAATTATTTACCATAAATAATTACAATTCATTAATTTTTTTAAATACACTCTATAACAAAAAAAAAAAAAAGGAACCAAAAGTTGTCCGGTAGATATAAGAATTGTCAAAATAGAATATTATGTACAGAATAGGAAAAGATAAAAATTCAGAAAAATTTGAATGATTTATATCAGAGTTACATAGTTACAAAATAAGAAGCTCAATATGGTGGTGATTCACCCCTAACCTGGATGCAAGCTGCCACACGACGCAGCATAGTGATAAAACTCTCATATGGTCTCCTGCGGTATTTCTTGTCAAATTTGCTCCAATTGCCGGGTTAGGTCAGCAACATTCTTTTGTAGATGCAGACGACTTCCCATCATATTCCAGACATGCTCGATTGGAGAGAGATCTGTCTCGCCAAGGAAGTGTTTGACAAGACGTAAGGCTGTTTACAGAAACACGTGCCGTATATGGTCTGGCATTATCATGCTGAAAAATAAGGCCAAGGTACTGCAAAAGGAACGATAGCAATACAGTTCTCTAAATATCGTCGACGTACCACTGTGCTGTAAGTGTGCCTCTAATGATGACAAAAGGGGGCCGACTATCAAGGGAAATGGCACTCTATACCATAATTCCTGGTTGAGGGCCTGTGTGGCGTGCAATAGTGAAAGCAAGATCAGAACGCTGCGCTGGGCGTCTCAAGAAACGTCTTCGACGATCGTCAGGATACAGCTGGACGCGGGATTCGACACTAAATACAATAAGTCTCCAGTCAGCATCAATCCAGTCTGATCGAACCGAGCACTAATGTAATCTGACTTGATAGTGTGCAGACCTGAGTGGCAGGTGGCGTAACAGTCGGTACGAGCATATATTTCTCTCTATCAGTCGTCTGTGAATGGGCACGGTGGACACTTGTGTGCGGGTCGCACGTCTGATGGAGGATAACGATGAATCAGACGGTATGACGGCTGAAATGACAACCCCTCTGTCCTCTCGATCTGCTTTAGCCCTAGGTCGACCGCTACCATCATGAGTCTGAAATCTGCTATTGTCCATTCATTCTTGCCAGCATCTTCTAATCGCCGCATCGCTTCGCCCCATATGACGAGCGATTTTCGATTTCCCATCCCGCTTCTTTCAATCTAATGATACGACCTATTTCAAACTCTGACAGTTGCTCATAATGAGCTCGAATCTTACGACGAGGCATTTTCTCAGCCGTTAAAAAATATCCTAAATCGCAATGCAACAGAAAATTTGACCATCAGAATGAGAATTGCTTCATATATTCACCTGCTGAGTGCACAGCTCTGAAGCGCTATAGCTCCAGCTGTTCGTTCACTTTACACAAATTTTAATAATTTCCAAACTCTGTCCAAAAGTCTTTGCATTGAAAATTGAAAATCTATCACATTGATATATTCTCAATATTTTTATTTTCTTTTCAATGAATCATTTTTGATTATAAAAAATTAAGTTTATCTAAATTTTCTAACGGTTATAATGTTATATATTTCTTGAAGAACTTTAACCGTAATTTCAAACTAAACACTTCAGTATATGTTACATGGATGGCTTTGATACATATAAAATAAATTTATAATGTTTGCAAATTTTTAATGTATTTACTAAAGAGTATAAAATTAAAATGTGTTATTATGCTACATACTTTTAAACATGTTTTTGAATAATAGATTTTTGAATAAAACGAAATAAACATTTATTTTTTTAATGTAGTATTTCATTATAAGTTCAGAGTAAAAGTTTCAAGCAAAAGAAATATTGCTGGAATAGTTAAAATGTTCCCTAATGATTACACCTATAAATATTCATACAGTAATACAGAAATTATTAAACTCGATAAAAATTAAAACAATACAAGAGTTTTTTTTTCCTTTACTGATTTATTTCTGTTATTATTTCAAATATAATTAGTATTTATAATATATATATTTAGCTGGAAATATTAAACATAATTTTACTAAATTGAACATTTTCCTTAAAATGTTCAAAAGAATTACTAATTTATTCAGATTTTTAGATGCTAAAAACATATTTACATTTCCTAAATAATTAGAGGAGAATTTTTGTGTGTATAAATAGATATTTCAGAATGTTTATGTATTAAAATGTGAAATGGTATATAATATAATTTGATAATTATATCATGTAACGGTGCTGTCTTCACTGCCTGCTATAAATATTGCTAAATAAAAAAATTGTACTAAACCTTTCTGGATTATTGCATATGAATGGAATAATGTACTGCATGAAAATTCTAATTGTGATACTAAGAATGATACAAGGAAATTGTAGGGAAAAAAACATTGCTTCAGTTTTCAAAACATCTTTCCCAAAGTTTCTTGAATTGAAAACGGACAAATAATCGCAATGCGGCTTTCAGAGGGAACTTCTCCTAAAAATGGGAGAATCATTGGTTGTTAGGGACTTCCTGGAACTCAAACATCCCCACTGCCCAGCAGGTGAAAAACACTCAATTTGGTCCTTTTGTCAGACGACAGAAATGTCAATCATTGACGAGAAAGGGGGTAAAATCTCCCGTCCTTATCAGGATTTCCTTCTCGAAAGTGCCCTTCCTCAAAAGGTTAATTAAGAAGAAAGTTGGAAGTTGGCGTATCTGTGAAAATAACCGCCTCTTTAATCAAATCACTAAAAATGCTGTATACACTTTACCACGTACAGACGATGCACTAGACTGTTGAAACGGAGCTGAATTTTTCTCGACCAGAGACCTGGAAACCGGTTAATGACAAATTTAGGTACATACAGCTGGCAGATTGCAAATTTAGGTACATACAGCTG
>BMAW01125861.1:0-76445 GCA_019974015.1 Nephila pilipes | reverse complement strand
TATATATATATATATATATATATATATATATTGTTAGATATCCAACTCTTTTTACACTGTTTTAACGCACTTTTGAAATAACACGGTTCACCAATATAGTTTTTCCACGAATTTTTTTTTGTAGCATGAAATTTTTCCCCATTTTTTTTAAAATTTATATTTTGACAGTGAAATCAGAAGACGGTGGATTTTTGCCCACACATGTCCGAGTGACTTGGTCTACTTCATGTCTTGTTTACTTTGTATTCTGGAGTTATGGGGAATACCCGAATTTTATTATCAGAGTTTTCTGTATTTTATTGTACTTCAACTACAACACAGCATTTAGATAGATTGCGAAACTGGAAATCCCTCACGTCATTGTTTTGACAATATTCTTTCTATTAAGTCAAAAAAATAATCGTTTTAACATATTAACATGAAATATCACCTTAAAATCACAATTTCTGTCATGTGAGATATTCTTTTAACAAATTTCTATGCAATTCTTAATTTCGATAATGATAATGATTAAGTCGATAATGATTGTCGAAGAAGTTTAGCTATTTAATTCACAAGGGATTGGAATTTGTTACCATTATGCAAGAACATTTTCTTACTTATGATTTGATATTGAGAGTGCAATAAAATTTCAACGTAACCTTAAGTTTTGTGTAGCAGGATAACAAGGATTATATAAGCAACATGAGAAACAAACAAAAAAAATAGCCGCTAATAACCGACTTTATAACAACAACAACAAAAAAAACCCAATAGAAACCGTTAATAACGAACGAAATTCTTCATTTGAATCAAAGTCGACAGTTGTGCTAGACATATCTGACACAGCTATTGATGATAGCATTTTTTTTATCCGTTCGTAATAAACGTGGCCGCTTGTTACCAAGTAGCAATGAATAGTTATTATTTATTTAATTCCTAATTTCAAATGGGACTTTTATATGTTGTATGTACCTATAGATTAAATTTAAATTATATTTGAATTTATTTTGTAATAAAAATGAATTGTTATTGTTTTATACAGCTTTCATTATTACTTTTTTGGACGATTTTTAGATGAAATATTTAGAGTTTTTTCATCTTGCACGATTTTTTAAAGGTGTAGAACATATATAGAAATTTACCATACGCTGCATGTATTTTTTACTCGATTGTTCGATATATATATATATATACATAATACTCCTTGCAAGTGAAACTCATGGTATTAAAACACAGTACAACGTTTGTTAAGTAAAGGACTTTTATTTAATTCTTCTACATTTTTTTACATTTTCTTTTAATTTTTTAAATATAAAAATGTTTAATCACATTTGATTAACTTATATTAGTATAATTATTATTATGTATTAATTTCATTAAAGTTTCTTTTTGAGTGGCATTTTTTATTTGATTCTCAAAAGTAAATGTTTAGTGGAACCATTCGTGCAATTAGTTCTGGAATAACCACACGCAACAGTCTGGAAAACTTGAAAGAATTGATTTTCTTCATATCCTTTTTCTTTTTTCTCAGTATTCTGGGCTTTTACATTTTAACTTCTTCTGTTGTTTTAATATGCACCATTTGAATTTACCACAATTAAGTTTTTATTTCTGAAGTGTTTTGTATTCTTTAATAATTGTATTATGTATATGTAATGATTTAACTTTAATTCATATCAGTTCCTCATAATAATTGAACTTCCTAATTTTCCCCATTCTCTCATTTAAAGTTAAAATGCTCACTCTTATTTCTTGATACCATTCCCTTTTAATTTAATTTATGCAATCGTGCGTTCTTAAAAATTCGCTCACAATGCTGTTCACACGGCTTTAGACCTGTTGGGATGATCCCTACCCGACTTTTTTTGGACCTAAATTCCTTCGAAATCCCTCCATTCATCTCACATGCTCTATAACTTTTATTGTGAAGGATCCCTTCTATATAACCAAACACACAATGAAAGGCCCTCGCTTGCTCATCTTCTAGTTTTTACTCTCTTGCTCTCAAAATATCACGCTCCGTTCTCATCTCTTTATCCAACGGTGGAGTTGTAACTCCCGCCGTGTGAAAATGGTCTCTCTCTCTGCTACAATAAAATAATTAATTAAAAATGAAATTGGTTTCGAC
This sequence comes from Nephila pilipes, assembly GCA_019974015.1. Classification (NCBI taxonomy): domain Eukaryota; kingdom Metazoa; phylum Arthropoda; class Arachnida; order Araneae; family Nephilidae; genus Nephila; species Nephila pilipes. The sequence continues at coordinate 74,335 of BMAW01125861.1, read as the reverse complement.
TGTCTTTAAAATCTTAATTAAATAGTACTATAAAACTATTTAAAAGAAAAGCATAACATTATATATATATATATATATATATATTCATAATGAAAATATCATTACATTATGAAATTAGCTTAAACTACAAATTAAGATATTACCCTAAGTTTAAAAAAAAAACTCTACCGAAAATAAGCTAAAATTTTACCTAAATACTATTGTGTTTTCAAAAAGTATTAATACTATACAAATATAAAAGCCCTTAAATAGAAATTACAACCAATATATCTAGCTATTTCCACGAAAGAGCAGAGTTAGTAGGATAACTAAATATAGGAATGCGTAGTTAGCCGATAAGCATTTGGCATACTGATTTGTAAATTGTTATGGACCAGTCTTGCTGAAATTTTACGTGTAACGTATTTAGTGAGGCTTACTCCCTATCATAGTAACTTTAAGAGGCTGCAAGGTTAATTGCCGCAGATTCTTTTCAGAGATTTCTGAATTGGGATAGATCAGCACTTATGGACCCGAAGAGAATGTGCTTGAGTTCACCAAATCTAGCTCAGTCAATTATTATTTCCCTTTCTCAGAGAATATGAAATGCATCCGCATCACGAGTAGCTTGTTCAAGCAATTCAGCCAAGTAATTATGCACCCCGCATTGTTTTTGCACAACGGTATCTTGCAAAATATGCTAAAAATTTCCTTTTCTTTTGTTAATGCATTGTTCACCGATGTAGAAACTTTCTAATGATAAGAACATTTAACACAAAAAACACCCGCTTAAGGTTAGACGAAAGCCTTCATGCAACATGACATGTTGTATTGCAGATTCGGTTTTCGATTGAGGCTTGGATCGGCATTATGGGGAATCACCATTATAAATTACCCGTTGCCTTTTCGTCTAATTCTAGTAACTGCGTGATTTTTCTGTAGCAAGTGTTAAAACTATTTTTCAATGTCGAATAAATTTTTGACTGCATTGCGGCAGATAATGTGGCTCCAACACGATTAGTTTCTTCCCCATGATCGCCATGGCGATCGTATCTACATAGATGTCTGATTTGGCTAACAGTGGATCGAACTTGGAAATTCTTTGCATTTTTCTCCTCCATCACTGAACCTATCGTGTGTATATAAAGGTAATTGTTTATGACACCCCTGTTGACAACGCTTAAAAGCTGGTTGTACAGATCACAGTTGCTGCCAGATGATTTCGAGACATGTCTGGAACATTTCATATTATCCATAACTCCGATCGTTGAAGTTCTGAGACTTGCATTGAAGTCGAAGAATAAACCTTCGAACTTTTATAGATTTTCTTTTATGGAATATCTTACATGGATTTTATTTTTGAACGTATACATTTGTAATTATGCGATGTGTTTCTGAGTTCCGATGTTTTTGTGTACACCACCATATAAGAAAAGTATTTGCGACATTGCACTGATATATGATTCCGAGCGGTGGTGGAGCACCTTACCTCTCCTCGAAGTTTTGAAACGGTATACTGATACATCACGTGCATTAGTTTATTACAACTAACCACAAAATTATTTCTAATAATATAATTAATAATAAAATTTTAAAATATAGAAAAATATAAAAATAGTCAACAGAAATTTACCTTATTAATATGAAATTTAAAATTGCCTCTGTCGTCAAATATTGCATACAAATTCAGTTTAACAAATTTTCAGTTGTATTTAAAAATATTTTTATTAATAATTAATATTATAATTTATACCATATTTAATATTAATAATTTGAATTGAATTTAAATATGAGGAAATTTAATTTTACGAACATGTAATCCTACTATTATACATAAACTGGAGTATCTTTTACATATATATATATATATATATCTTTTATATCTAAAAGACAAAACAGGTACAATTTTTAATTATGTCAAAAAAGATAGGAAAATAATTTTTCAAAAATTCATACTATAAATATATACTCATGGACAAAAGAATTAGCGCTCCAAGAAGGAGTCGTCAAAATAAAACGAAATATTGCATACGTAATGACTACTTTAAAATAAGTAAATGATAAGAAAATCATAGAAAAAGGATCATTTATTTCAGAGAAAAACGCAAAAGAATGGAGTATTTAATACCCTGTTGAACCTCCTGTAGAGCGAATGCACGAGGCGATACGATTGGGCATTGAAGCATATAAGTTCTGTATGATGTCGTGAGATATTTCGTTCCATATTTGCTGTAACCTTGCCTCTAGTTCGTTCAAACTCGTGGGATGCCCAACTCGCCGTCCCAAATGATCACAGATATGCTCAATTGGAGACAAATCTGGGGATCGGGCAGGCCGAAGAAGGGTAGTAACAGTGCGGAGACAGTCTTGTGACACCCTTGCCGTGTGAGGCCGAACATTGTCTTGTTCAAAAATAGCTCCATGGAGCCATTGCATAAGGGGCAACACATGTGGTTGTAGGATGTCATGGACATACCGCTGGGCCGTCATAGTGCCACGGATCAATACTAGGGGTGACCGTGTATAGTTGGCAATGGCACCCCATACCATCACACCAACGGTGGGAGCGGTGTGTCGCAGTAAAGCAAAGACAAGATTAAGGCGTTCACCATGGGTTCTTTGCACTCGAACACGATTGTTATGATTGTTGAGATTGAATCTAGATTCGTCGCTAAAGACGACCTGGTTCCATTCCGCTGCAGTCCAGTTTCCTCGTGCGTGGCACCACTCCAAACGGAGGAGTCGAGGGTAGCACACGTAATGGGCGCCGCGATCCCAAATGTCCTTCAGCCTTGCTCCTTCGTATGATTCGAGAAGACATAGGAACCCCTAGTGAAGGTGCTACCTGTGCCTGGATGGCGGCCGATGAAGCAGTTGGCTGTACGCTAGCATTTCTTACGATGTGGCGGTCTTCTCGATGACTATTCTGTCGAGAGCGTCCTGAGCCTGGTCTTCGTGTAAATGATATCTCTCTTCTCTTTCGGATCCACTGGTCCCAACACCTCCTCACAACATAATCAGAACGGCCTAGTTGACGAGCTACTCGCCTAGCTGACCACCCAGTATCCATCATGTCGATGATTCTCCCCCTCTCGAACTGCGACAGCTGCTCATATTGTCTTCGAAAACGGCGTAATGGCATATCTACCTCAGCTCTTCCTTTGTAAACTATTCAGCATACTCAAACAAGCTTTGGTTACCTGTTTTATACTCCACGGAGAACGACGTTAAACACCCTCTACCGGCTATACATAATGCGTAATCATGCTGCATTTCTAATCATATGCATACCTCTCTGACATGTACCTTCATGTCAAGTTTCGTTACGACCCCGCAATTATTTCTTGGTGCTCTAATTTTTTTTGTCCATGAGTGTACATATATATATATATATATATATATATATGCTTTAAAATATCCAATTAAAATATTAGCACTCTAATGATTACTATGAATGTAATTCAACATCTGCATCAATTACAATTGATGAAAAATAATTGAAAATTAAAAATAAAAAAAATAATAAGAAAAAAACTTTCAAAAATTCTTTTCAAAGCTTGCTTTTAAGAAAAGAAGAAAACTAATGCTTGTCGGATAATAACGAATTTCAATATCGAATATTTCATAACTACTGAAAACTGGAGGAAAAGCCAAGGTCGAATTTCTTAAAAACAGTTTTTTCAGATTCATAATTGATAGTGTACTTTAAATATCAATATTTAACGAAAGAGCAAATATTGGATTTTTATTATACACCATCTTATCCTAACTACCACTTTTGCAAAATGCATTTTCAATACTGTCGATGTTTTTACATCCAGCTATACTCACATATCACTTAACAAAATTGGAATAAAAATACATAGATAACGTAAAAATGCTTCACTTCTGTTACGTATTTTTAATAATATGTCTCGTTTTCCTTTATGGTTCAGTTATCGTTCTAAATAAGTAAATTTAAAAAATATTGATTATCAATACTGTCCGAGAACCCAAACATTTCTTTTTTCTTAACTTAGTATAATAGTAAGATCACTTTCATATTAAATTTGATTAGAAAGAACTGGCGAATGACTTTTGGAAACGAGAAAAGTGTAAAATATCTGGACCTCAACAATATTCAAAATTCAACAATGTCGTAAGCCCCCCCCTAAAATTTTAAAAAAATTAATTTAACTTACAACTTATATAATATTACCTTACACAAACCCTTTATATTTTATTCATATAGTGAAAAGGTAACGATTAACTCCTAAAAATCACCCACATAGTGATGACAGATAGCCAACAAAGCACAGTGAATTTATTAAACCAAAAAAAGAAAAATTAATTCATGCGAAATCTGAAGATTCAAGTAAAATATAATGACTTGCCATATTATATTAAAATAATGTTTGCGTGGTTTTTCTGGAGATAAAATAATTTTGTATTAATGGTGTTTATTTGAAAACGAAATTATTAATTTGAACTCGTAATTTTTTGAGAAAAATATAAAGTTTTAAATTTTATATCTTTATTTTGAATCTTACAAATTAATTAAACTATCTTATTCTGGAACACGTTTCAGTCCAAAAAAAAAAAAAATGAAAAGAAAAGAACTGTTTTACAAGAGGAGTTTCAATATATCAACATTGCAACATTAAAAGTGCCGAAAATAAAATTCACAATAAATTTTATTTGGTCTTTTTGTACTATATTGGATTTTTTTAAAATATTTTGAGAAAACACTTGTGAAACTTATTTCTGAGAAAGCCTGTAACAGAAGGAAAGCATAAGTTGCATTTTAAAAAAGAAATCGACTGATAATCTAAATATCAGTACATTTCATTATTTTGTTCTAAGTATTCATTTTCATATTTATTCTGTGATATGTTCTTTTAAAGCTTTTATTTTCAGATTGTTAGCATACGTAATCTTATAGTAGCAAAAATAATAAAATTAAACCATGAATGCTATAATGCAAAAGTTTAGCATTTATTGTGCATAAGCAGAGGATAAACTGCGTGGAACAATAATAAATTTTTCAACCCAACTAACGAAATTAATGAAGCTATCATTTTGAAAATTATTGTTAACTTAAAATAAACTTTATTTCTTTAAGCATTTGTGAGTAAATTTAATGATATGTTTATTGAGAGGCAGGTACCTTCTTTACAACTTTTCCTTCTCAAGCAACATTTCTGCAGGTTTTAAGCAAAAATAGTTTTTTTTTAAATAACAGAAAGTTTATTATGAGCTTTTTCTTAACTATCCATGTTTATATCTGTTTTCTTAATGTTCCAAATTTGTATTTGAATTTTAACTCACTTTCCATCATCTTATCGCACTGAAATTTTACAAAGACGTATAACTTCGATAGCAATACATAACTACGTTATGTTCACGTAGAGGCAGACTCAGGTCAGAGGCAGGCTTTTCCCTTTATTTGAAATTTAATCGACTTCCTATTTTCCGATCGAACTAAAATTTGGCATATAAATGTGTAACTCAATGACAATGAAGGTTTATGGTATGCTGAAACAATGACGGACTTAGACAAGGGCTTGAGGGTACCGGCCTAACAATTAACAACGACAAATTAAGTTGAAATTTAGCACACATCACATAATTGCTTTTATTGATGAAATTTAGAACACCTTACATAATTACTCAAATATACCGCACATAATTGCTATTTTTAGTCTTAAATTTTCAGAATAAAAATAATTAAACCTATATAGTAAAAATATTAAATCATTTTATTTAAATATGAACTAATATAAATATACTTTTATATATATACATATATCGTTAAAAGTAATATGATGTATGATTTATAAGAACTTGAGTCTTTAATGCTTCTTTGATCTGACACACAGGTCAGTAGCTACGGTACCTTGAATCTTAATTGATATATAATTACCATGTAATCTTAGTTCAGCACCTCAAATTTTCATAAATAATACATTATTCTACATTAATAAATTACTATAACAATTTTAGTCCATCTGGAAATACAAACTTGATTACTTATTTGTTTTTTACAGATAATTAATATTAACGTCAACTTCCATAAAAATAGTTGCGGGTAAGTTTAAAATGGTAATTAGAAGAAGGAATGTTTATACAGAGAATTTAATCACTTAAAATTATTCGATGGTTGCTAAATCTTGTTCGTAGGATCTCTTATCTCTCCTCTTCTTTTTTTCCTCCGTCCCTCTTAAGTTTTCAGGTTAAGGCGTCACACGCTCCCTTCAATTTATTTTCATTTTGGATTGGAGGGCCACTGATTTTTACAGACAATCTCCGTTTTTGTCTCCAACACAATTCATTCTTTTCGGACAAATCCGGTTTGATGCATGGTCATGCTGGTGCCACATGTTGAACGTCAAACGGATAGACCCTAAATCCCCACGTCATTCCGACGCATAACTCACAATTCCTCTTTACAAAGACTGATCTTTTCTTCCACAAATGTGTAGCAGGGTCAAATGTTCACGATTGCACCAAAGCATCTGACCACAGGTGTGGTTTATTTATTGTCCACTTTGGAGAAATAAACCCTTATTTACGTCTTTTGAGAGTGGAGTCGGGAAATATAAACGGACGTTCAAACAGATGTCTCTGACAAGGGGTTGCCTAGAAGCCCTTCATCTCCAAGAAGAGCTTGAGCTTGAATAAAAGGATTCTGGATATAGGGTGGAATGCTTAAGAATCAATACATCATGAGGCTTTGAATCCACTCGAAAAACTCAATTCGGAGAGATAATGTCAGCCAACGAATTAATTAAACAAATCACACAAAACCATATGGTCAAGATTCATGATGATTCCAGACCACTGGCTACTCTGGAGACTAAAATTCCATCACAGTGACTATGCTCCCCCAAATATAGCACTCTCCGATTATCGCATTTTTTTTTTCTTTTGGAAAATTTTTGAAGGGAAAAAAATCAAAACAGAAGCATTACTTGAGTTCTTTGCCTATAAAAAAAGACGTTTTTCCAAAATGACATTTACAAAATACGAATACTATTCTCCAGGCAAAAGTTCATAAGTAACGATGAATATTATGAGAATATTGTTTGACAAATGATATTAAGTTTTTGAAAAATGCATTTCTTTCTATTCGCAAGGGAGTGGGACTTTCCGATGAAACTAATAATCCTCAAAATAGTTCCATGTAGTTTAATTTCGGTTATTAAATTAACTAATAATTCTTTTGAAATCCCTCAAAATAAAAATAAAAATAATTAATAGTTTACAGTGCAAGCAATATAATTTAATAAATTTAGTGACATTTATAAACTACCTCATCTTAATCTAAACACGTATTGACTTGACATTTACATACAATCTCATTTGATATAATACGCTTCTGGTTATACAGATCACGTTTTAATACATTTACTGTAATTCACACTGTAATTAGATTATGTGTTATGCATTATCGCATGTAAATATATCTACAGGAGATTTGAAATATATCAGTGCTAATGTGACAGGTTCGTTAGGTGTGATAGTTAGATAGTTAGAATAATTTTCAGCATCTGCATTCTACACTCCGCTATGAGTAAATATTTATATAATTGCCAGTTTCAAATTCAAGGCTTATTCATATAACCTAATCGTGATTCAAATATTAGGGATATGATTTAATTATGAACACTTAAAACAAAGCTAATATTTTTAATAATGATAACAAAAATTAAATATTTAAGATCAATTACATATTTCAGAAATTGAATATAAATTACAGCACTACAACTTAAAAACTTGCACTTTATTTAGTAACTTTATATGAAGTTCTGAGCACAAATGTAACGTTTTTTATCCTATTACAATTATCCTATTTTTACAACAAATTTCTATCATTCGTAAATAACTTTTAAAATATGCAGTTTCGTGTCTATTCTAATGAATTATATTTATTGTATTTTCATTTGAAGCTTCTTATCACATAGGTTTTGATGAACTAGAAAAATTAAGTGCTTAACATTTATATTGACTTTTGTGTATTGAATTTTAATAAGATAAAGTAAACTTTTATACAGCATTTTGTTCACATAACATGGTATGAAATAGGTGAATACTGATCGAGAATGACTGAATATCACATACTTCCTCTCGACAACAGTGCCACCTACTGACGAATAAAACCATTTCTAGGCAGCGCTTATATGCAATCGCAATCCTTTTGATGTGTTCTAGCTAATAATATTGCCACAAAACTTGCATAAACCTATGAAGAAGAGATAAAATTCTTGTCCACAGGACGGGAGTTTCCGAGCTCAAAACCCAGTGCTGAAAACATTAAGATTTCAATTAAAGTTTTGTTTAATTGTTAGCTATTATAATTTCTAAGCCGTCCCTGAATATTCTTTACGTTAACAGATTAATGTTCTGAAATATTCAAAAGTAATATATGAACTCATGTATTTTCTGTCTGAGGAAGCTCTCAGCTACGTGTAGCTACTTTTAGGCGGTTAATAAAATCAGATTATTCAGATATATATGATCAATTCAATGAACTCCCAACTTCTAAATGATAATATGAATTAAATAAATACTGTTCTTGAAAATACATATAATTATCGAACAAAAGCAAGAAAATAGACTTAGGTAATAAATTATAGGTTGTATTCCCTTTTTAGAGGAAAAAATCTCTAAAAAAGGAATAAAGCTTTTAAACTTCTGTGAGTATAATATTAAAAGAGATATATAAGAATGCATAATAAACATGTATATGATCTAATAATAAATTACACAACTATATTAATATAAAATTTAATTATATCTAATATGTAACAATAAAACAATTAAGTGAGAAATATTCAATTTCAACAAATAATAGACAAAAATCCGTTCACAGTTACTTGATACTGAATTCGAGCGATAAAGAAATAATAATTAAAGACAAACATGATTAATATGATTCTGGAGAGGGAAGATAATTTTTTCCTAAATTTAATGAAATTTTCAAATGACTGTTATTTCCTTTTTCTTATTCCGAAGTCACATTCTATTTGCAATTTTTTGTACTTTATTAACATCCTTTGAACATTTTTCAATTTTATAGAAAACTTCAAATATTTTTATTTCGGAAAAAAATCAGAAATACTATAATCAATTTTGATAAAGTAAATGTAATTTCAAGGTGACAAGTCTAGTTTTTGGATTTTTGGCATTTGTATTCACTCTATAGAAAAATATTATTATTTTTTTTCAAAATAATCTGATGATTATGTACTAACTTTTAATGATATTTTTACTATAAGTGTCTCAAGGGGTTTAGATTTATCTCGAATGTTGAAAACATACTCATTTTTTACTAATTATAATTCTTTGAAATTAAAATTAATTAGTATGATATTTTACACTTGCTTTATAAATTAAAATTTCAAAAATATGTAAAATAATTAAAATATATTCTTAATATTTTATATTATGAACCCATGGGTATAATAAAAATTTTCTTTAAGGAAATTTGAGTAAATTCATTGTGCACAAGATATTTTGTATACAATTGATTATAATTTCTTACAATAAGTTGATTTAAAAAGTCAAATAGACCCTTTTTAATATGAATCTCTTAGAAGTTAAATAAAAGATTATAAAATGTTTTTAAAATTTAAAATGTTTCAAATTTTTTTAACTTTAATAAATATATTCTTACTTTTTAAAATTATAAATATATGACACTAAATTTAGGCATAATTTAAATAGTGTTTTTTATTTATTGTACCATCAAATATTAAAGGGGTCTAAGTATAACAGTTTTTAAAATATCCTGTACGCAAGTGGAAAAAAGTAAAACTGAGAAAATGTATTTAAAGTTTCAAATTTCAATTATAAAATTAACTTTTGAAACTAAAGTATTAAGCCGCTCAACTATGATACAATTTTTTTTTCTGTTTACTCCGTCACTTCTGTTTATTTTTTATCATTCGCTTAGCTCTAAGAGCCTCGAAAAGGATTCCACATTCCCATTTTTTCAATATTTCAATTGAAGTTTTCTATCTCCTACCAGTAGACAATCCACATTTAAAAATGTTTTTATGCCAGTAGTATAATAGTAAAATAATGGTAAGCATTTGACGTTCTTAATTGTAAATATTATTGGCGAGATTTGAAGGATTCTCTAAAAGTTAAAGTCCAGAACCAATCGACTTAGAGCAGAGATAAATTTGAGATTAACAAATATAGATTTATATTTTGGCTGTTCATCTGACCAAGCTTCCTACTAGTTTTACCCAGTTTTTAAAACATAATTGCGGCTTGTTAAGCAAAATATAAAGTGGAACACTTCGAATTCGAAAACACATTGGCGTGCAAAGTCCATATAAATGTTTATTTCTCGAAAACTTTCTTCAAAATTGTTTGAACAACTTTTTTAAGTTTTTTGAATTTCGCCAAATGTTTGGTATCAAAATGTTCAGCAAAAAATGATAAATATCATATATTTTTCAAACATTGAAAGATTTGAAATTTAACATCCGTGATACCTTTTAATCATACCATAAAAACATTTTGCAAATAATCCATGAAATAAATTGATGCAATATTTCAATACCTAGCGGAAAAGTTAAAATGAAATACACCTAAAAGGACCAAAACTATTTTAAATGTAAATCATAAAAAAAACGAGGAAAAAAATTATGAGAATTCCCCAACCTTATACGAAAAAATAACTGAATTCTTTCTTTAGAAAAGTCCTAGAAATCAAATGATAAAAAAAAAATTACTAGCCACCAAAGGGACTTTTGTTTTTGTAGATGCACAAAATCTCATTCGTGGTTTCTTTTCAAAACAGTGTGTGAAAAGCGCGTGACTTGCTTAACCTATGTACACATCTTCCAACCAATTCACGTTAGTTTCAGCTAGAAACGAATTCGCCTTATTGAAGAATTAGTGATAATAATAGAGAATTCATACGTAAAAATTTATTTTATTTTTATTTTAAGATACCAATAATTAAATTTAGCTTAAAATATATTTCATTTAATACTTTATCAAATGCTTTAATTTTAAATTCTAAAAAGTATATTACTGTCCACTTCAATATTTATTTTTTTTCAATTCTAATATTTAATTGAAATATTTAATAATTATTTTCTAACAAGTTAGTACCTTTGGTGTTTACATCTGCTATTTGTAAAATTTTGCATAGAGCAATTTGAATTATTACTAACATGTTGTTTTGACATGTTAGTAATTTTTTGACATGTACTAACATGTTGTAATGGTGTCAGCAAAAGTGATACATGGAGTTAGGTTCAAAGGATTGATATTATAATACATTATGAATAAAGTAATTAAATTAAGTTTGCTTTTAAGTTATATTTACATTACTTAGGTACATTTAATTCAGTAGGTTATTTTTAACTTTTGCTTTTATTTTAATATTCGAACAGTATATTATTTTGTACTTTAACAATTTATCGTTTGTTTTTATTTTAATGAATAATTTATGAATTGAATTTTATGGCAGATCTTATGTTTTTATTATTATTTGTTGTTAAAATTTGGTAAAGCTATTGCAGTTTAGAATGTTTTGCTAGGGAAAATAAAAACTCATTAGGATTTCACAGAGTTATTTTCTTTTCTTATGACTGTAATTGTCCCTCAGAAACCTGGATCTGGAAATTACGTTTACTTAAAGCTAATAAACATTCATTTTCAGTTATTCTACTTTTTCGAGAACGGAGTAGATAAAAAAAAATGTTAAAATGAAATTAAAAAACTAATTTCAATTTTTAATTTAATATTTGTTTTCATAAATAATTTGCAAAAACAAAAATGTTTAACTTGTTAAATGCCGATAAAAAGAAGGAAAATAAATTCTCAGACATATTTGAAAAAAAAATGAATTTAAGGAATTTTATCAAAATAAATACAAAAACCAATATTTTCAGTATGGGTATTTCGAGAGCAAATACATGTTAAAGATAACTGTTTGAACCTGAAAACGCAATTTCATATTAATATTTATAGCCAGTTAATAATGGACTTTTGAAAGAACACATCACAATATAAATACATGTTTTACTATCTATTTATTTTTATAAGCCCAATTGCATAAACAAATACAGTATTTTATGCAACATTTACGTAACACGTCAATTTTACCTTTTTAGATCATACTACAAAAAACAACAGGATAAATCTGGAGCTGTAGAATTATTACCTTTACCAATTCATTTTTGCAAATAAGTTACGGAAACGGTTATGGCTAAGATTTATTTAACCAATTAAAATATATTCCACTACTGAACCGTTTATAAAAAAGATATTAAACTAATCGACTAAAATACATACATTAAGTTATTATTGTTTTTTGAAGATAATTTATTAACAGGGCTCTTTATACATAAGTCATGAACTTCAAAAAATATTTATGTTTAAAGAAAATAAGCTATTTGAAACCTGCTTAATTACTGTATGTACGGAAAACCAAAAAGAAATTCTAAATTAACTAGAACATTTAAAGTTATAACTAATGAAATTTAAATATGTTTTCTAACTTTCTATATTGAAGATGTGTGAATAAACCAATGAAATGGGTGCTTAAATCACTTAAATTAGCCTTATAGGATCATAAAAATGTACAATGAAAAAGAAGGCAGACAAGTACTGCATACAAAGATAGCCATCTTAAACTACTACTTACAATATACATATTCGAATTCAATTCAAAAACAATCCTTAAATTAAAAAAATCCCCGTTGAGGAACATTAAACTGAGAATTAATTGGATTTCTAGGTATGTTTATTTATTCATACATGTATTCCTGCTAAAGGCATATAATACATTCAACCAATAGCATGGTATTTGGATAATTCTCAATTTTAAAATAGAGTGCATTATAAATGAATTGAAACTTAATTACATTTCTGACTTATGTGGTATAATAATTGATAGAAGTTTAATCACCCATTCCCCACAGCACAGGAATATCCAATCATTCAGGTTCCATTTTGCTAAATTTGAAAAATAGTAGATTATTGATGATTAATTTCTGTTCTTTTTTTCAAGTTACAAAAAATTTCAAGGTCATTTATTCATTTGAAATATTACACAGAAATGTGAATTTGCACTTATTTAAATGTAATAAACAAGTGCTGATTTTCTTTCCTTTCTCAAACTGCTCCTACGTCTATGGACTTCAGATAATTTTTTTTCTTAAATATTTCCATAGATCTGTTAATTCACAACATAATGGTTATTAGCAACATGTGAGACGTACCACTATGAAACTCAGTAAGCATCACCAAATTAAAAAACATCAATATTTATTTTCTCTTTCCAAAAGGCATGGTGATAAAAGCAGCAAGACATATATTTTTGTTCCACATTCATGATGAAACGTAGCTGATTTTATAATATGAAAAATAAGAACAGGAGATTTTCAAAATGTCTTTATACTGAATAATGCAATTTGGGATGCTTATGGTACAAGGTTATATAATTTTTAAGCATTTAATCATATAACAAATAGGACTTATGACAGATCTCACATAACAATTTGAAAATTTAAATATACACTCTATATTGGCCATTTTCTTTTTTGAAATATATAAACAATTTTTAAATCTAGTTTCATATATTTATCCATCAATGATTAATTAGTTTTAAGGTGTACCAAACTGAAAAGTTAGAATTGGAAGCCAAAGAAGAAAGTTAAAACGTCAACCACAAAAATTAAACTCAAAATAATTTCTGTTTTTCAAACAGAAAATTCTTTTTATAAGCTTATTCATCAGTGCATATTACGATGTTAAAAAAAGTAAAAACAATTTTTACTTTAATTGAATTCGTAGGAATTCGATTGATTTCTCGAGCTTAAAAAATATATGATGAAGTAGCTAATAAGTTCTTAGAATACCTTAAAACCTCTAATAATTAATCATTTCAATAATTTAAAAATATATTGATGGTCCTAATTTTAAAAGACCAATAAATATCTTGCAATAAATTTCTCTCTTGTGCATTCAAAATTTTTTCATAGTGTATAAACTTGGTGGAAGGGGTGTTCAAATGAAAAGATACGAAACGACACTGTGGGTATAACAGAAGACTTTATTTAAAGTGTACACCATAGACCTGAGCATAACGATCACATTGATTAACAAGTCGAAGGATTCCTTGTTCTCAGAGTTCCTGTGGACGTGACGAAACCTAGTCCTTCACAGCGTCCTAGAGTTCGTCGTCCGATTTCAAGCGCTTACATATCAGATTTTTTTTCAGGGAACTAAACACATGGAAATCGCAGAGCGACATATCCGGGCTGTAGGGAGGATGGTCAAGCTGCTGCCCTTTAAATTTGGCTAGTTCCGCGTGTGTGACCCTGGAGATGTGTGGACCTAAGTTATCTTGGAGCTGAACCACACCCTCCATGAGCAGCCCCCCCCCACACCGGTCTTCTATTCTTGATGGACCTACGTAGGATTTGAAGTGTCTCACATGACACATCGGAGCTAATTGTTCTTCTCTGCTCGAGGAATTCCACAAGTAGTGGACCTTAGAAGTCGAAACAGTTGGTCAGCAACACCTTGCCTGATGACGTCACGGCATTGAACTTTTTAGCAGGAAGTATAGACACATGCTTCCACTATATGCTGTCCCACTTTGCCTCTAACTCGTAGTGATGGTATCAATTCTCGTTAACTGTAAAGATCAGTTCCTAAAAACAGAGTCTTCATGATACCGAAACAGATGCTGAAGAGCTAGTCCCTTTTGTTGATCAATGAGCAGCTTTGGAACACACAGATCTATTGCATACAGACCTTCCGATAGTGCAACGTGTCGTGATCAATTGTCCACTCTGTTCCAACGCTGACATCCCACTACACCTCCAACATTCGCAATGAGACACGCCGATTATTTCTCACTAGGTCGTCCACCTTGTCAATTAGATCGTCCGTGATGACTGTTTTCTTGACCTGGTCTCGAGTCATCAACCAAACTCTCACGGCCTGCAGGAAACAGGCACTCCATTTACTTACTGAGTTGTTGGATACAATCTTCCCCGTATACGATCACCATCCGGGAATGAATAGCTGCCGCTTTAATTCCTTCCATCGTCAGAAATTGGATAACGCCTCTCTGCTCTTGAATTATCAAATTTTGCAATGTAAACGCTTACATGTCCTTACACGCACTGTCGGGTAAATTGAACAGTGCTCTTTATAAGATATTCTACTCTCTCTTGCGCATTTGGGTGCCCTCAAAATTCTCCGATCTACGCCGGAGACTCAAGTCGCATTCCCAAATGTCTCACTACGCTTTACCATAGTGGCATAAGCAAGTATATAAATGATTACGTTGTTACAACTTTTCGCATTTTTTTCATTTTAACACCCTTTGTAGAAAAAGCAATCAGGAATCTCCTCCAATAGTAGGATAGATGTAAACCTATCGAAGTGCTAGATCTTATGTCCATACTGCGAACAAAAAAAATGTCTAACCTCAGACATATTTTTTTATAAATTCTGTCTGTCTTTCGATACATTTTCCTTCATTAATTGGCAGTTTTATGATTCTGATAATCATCCATCATTTTTCAACATTAAGCTAGCTCCCTGTTAACTGGTTAAGACAACGGGATAAAGCTCAAAGGCAGGAGGAAATCAGACCTATGTGTTTGCCGAAAGCCATGTTATCTTAACTAGTAATTCTTAAAATTTTGATTTTAACAAGCTAGAATTTTTTTTTTAAAGTAAGCAATTTAAAACTTGAACTTTAATATCTTAGGTTAAATTATGTGTAAGTTAAAAGTCAAAGTCATGCTAAACAGCTCATTCAAAAAAGGAGATATAAGTCCATGTGGGTTATATGCTGCTTTGAAGCTCATATGTTTAGTTATATAGGACTGCTGATTTTAGATATTTACTTTTTCGGCCCCAACAAACCGCAAAAAGTACACCTAGTGCTTTATTCCTTTATGATGTGTTCGCGTACAGGTGCATTAATATGTGTGACTCTTTTTTTCTGCGGAACATCCAACTTTCAGGTCATTCCAATTATACACTTGAGAACGTTAAACACACACAATATTTGTATATGTCTTTAGTCTTATATTTACCGTGGTATAATATTTAATGTGATTGTTTACTAACACGGCAGTGAGTAGTAATGCAATGTTTATTGGAGACGGACCTATTAATTTTGAGCCTCGTTAAAGTGACGAGGACGACATCTGAGCTGGATAATTCTTTTCCATACTTCCTTACTATGACAATGGGAGGTTCTCGGACCTGGATTAGATTTAAGGTACATCAACCTCTTAACATGGCGGATCTTTTGTAGCACCAGAATTCTAATCCACGACTTGACGAAATTAGCATTTGACTCGAAACCTGCAAGCATAACGCCTAGGTTACCGTAACACTCAAAGGATATCAGAAACAATTTATGTAATACTATCTTTATCTTGCTTTCTTTAACCTAATTATTTATTCTTTGACAAAAAATGATTGCACTTAGTATATCTCTTATTTTCTCAAGCTCTTATAAAATTCATAATTTATTAGTTCATTATAATTGATTGGATAAAAACTTATCAGTTTATAGTATTAGCAATTATTTTATCATACATCGAAGATTAAAAAATACTTAGAGACTTTTCAAAACTGTATGATTACCAAAGAATTATTTCAGCGACTCTTATTCCCTTGTGTTCGTGTGCTTCCGATTCTATTCCAAAATACGTCAGTTAATATCGTAGCTTCAAAACTCTTATGTGTTTAGCTTGATTAAGTGGAACGATGGAAGTAACTTTTGAAACTTCACCACATTTTCATTCATCCGTGCATTAGTGCGATGAGTTTGTAAACATTATTCACAAACACATTGATTGCTTCAGTACCTTAAGATACGTAATGCTCGGATAAGTTTAAAATCAAACAACTTGAACAAGGCACTTTAGATTCATACTTAAAATAAGACTATTTTTGGCTCTAAGTAACGAAGAATTCAATGAAAGTAAATAAAGTGAATGGTTTGCTATTTGTGTATTTCATTCCAGTGTTTATTTAAGAGTAAAATAAAGTATCGTTGAAAATCCTAAGTTTCTAAAAGCATATTTATGTTTATAATATATTTTATTTATTTTAGCTTTCTGTGTACTAAAAAATGGATAACTGTATATCTATTAAATTTGTATGAGTTTAGAAGCTTTATTTTTGCACTATTATCTTAAATCTAAAACTAAAATTTTCACTTGGTTTTATATTTATTATTAAGAAGTAGGAAGTTGTGCACGAAAACAAATAATGTTTTATTTCAGAATAGAATAACTCACTCGTGGAAATAGAAGTTTCCCCTTACACTTAAGTATGCTATTTTGTACAAAATAAAACGTTAAATTTTAAGGTAACTGAGGTACCAAAATGATAGATAGATGCATTTCCATAGGAATTTGGTCAAATTAAAGTTTTCAAATTGAATTTTAAAATTGTAAGCACATTTACAAAGCCTTAGATAAAAAATATGTATTTTGTATAGTGTGTACTGTTTTAGAATTCTGGTATACTTTCCACAAAATCTGATTAAATCTGTGATTTTCAACTTGTGGGATGCACCATGGAGTACGTAAAATCACTAAATGGATTATATAAAAATCATTAAATATCGAAAAATATGTATTATGTAAGTGTTTGCTTAATTTGCAGAAAGAAAAGCAAAATAAAAAAATATTTTGACATAAAAATAAAATACACGTTTTCGTTAATGTAATATAATACTCATAAGATTATAACTCACTTATATACAATGTATTTAATAATTAACTGAAAATATAAAAGAAACAAATAGGATTAGTGACCCTTTGGTATCTTGAAGAGCAAAGTTTTTCAAAGGAAGGTTTAATATCAGAAATGTTTTTTGGCAGTTAAGAGACCTTAGGAAATATTTTGAGTTGGATCCTCAATCCATTTGAAACTGGCTACCAAGTTGACGTCGATAGGAAAACACTTTTCAAAATTATTTAACAGCGTGGCTAAATGATTTTCAATGGAAGCAAAAAAACTGTCTTATGTTATTCTTCAGTTTTGTAAATTTTAACACTTGCTTCAATTACTTCATTTTTTGCCACCTAAGGAACTATTGCCTTAGTTAACCAAATATGTCGAAGCTGACCCCTTTTTCAAAAATTTATCTTGTTTTTGTGTATATTTTGTATGTCTCTTTTCACCAATAACGAACTTAATTTTCAAAAATGTGTCGTAATAAATGTCTTCTAATTCTATTCATTGGATTCAAGTGGAAGAAATATAAAAATTAAGTATTTTATTTACTTATCGATTTATGTATTACCTTAAATCATATGTAAGCAGGAATAAAGATGTGACTGAAAATGAATAACATTATTCAGAATTTGAAGACAGCTTTGTGAGGCAGCCATTTTGCTTAGCCAAACAAGGGGCTATTGTTTTAGGCGTTTTGGCATACCAGATCACTTTTCAGTTTTTTAATATGTTAATTAAATTTTTTATTGTTTGCTTTAATTTTAATTACATGTTGTTGGTATATTTCTTTTAATAATTTAACGTGTGCCTTAATTTTAGTTACATTTTGTGTAAATATATTCAATTTAATAATTTATCGTTTCCTTTAAATTCTTAAAGGTTTACTATTGTCCATTTCTCGATATTTCATCGTTTAATTTAGTTCTTATATTTAATTAAATAAGTTAAATATTAAGTAATAAAAATTATAAAAAGATTGCACTTGGATGGCTAAATCTGTTCTTTGTAAACCTTTCCATTGGGCTTTTTTTATTGCTTTAAATTTCTGTCCCACAATTCCAATTTTCGACAAAGGGCATCTGTTACATTACTTTTATCCATCAAATGCTTTCTCGCTCCTAGGAATCGAAGATTCAAGATATTTAAATTCTTGAATATATGGTAACATAGTTGTCAAATTTCATCACAATTAAACATCTTCAAACTACTTGGCTTACGGAACACTTGTCCCTTCTAGAAAAAGGGAGAATTCTCCTCGTAATCCTCTCGATTTCCCATAATATGTTAACTATTACGTCAGTGAATTTGCCTATTATTATGAAAATATATTTAACTGTCAATGAATAATCAAATTCAATTCAGTGGAAGAACTTGTAAGCGGATCTGAATTACTTTAAATATACACATCTTCATTTCTCACTAACTTAGAATCTTAAATTTCTATACTCTGACCAGCGTAGAGATACGTCTAATATCTTCATTGTAAGCGTCCTATCCTTCATTCGACAACATTTCTCTTATTAAACGCTTTGCAGCTAACAATGCGATCACATCAGTCTAAATCATTGTGTTTCAATTTTTCGATATTCATTTACATTAGTCCAGTTTCATTTAAGGTAAGGGGTTCTCAAATTAAATAACATCATGAGAGACATCCTAATGATTAGTTGTTTAGTTTAGTTTAGTTTTTATTAACGTCGCACTAGAAGCAACACGAGGGCTATTGGCGACGGACCTCCTAATTTTGAACCACGGTCAAGTGACGAGGATGACACCTGAGCTGGCACCCCCCTCTCCTAACATCCACACCACGCCAACGGGAGGACTTTGGGCCCCGAACAGATTTAACTTGCATCAGCCCCGGCTACACGGTGGGTCTTTGGCGGCCAAGGATCGAACCCGCGACTGAACGAAAACCGCCGCCGCTAGTCCACGACCTTGACCACTAGGCTACCACGGCCCTAATGATTAGTTGAAGGGGAATAAGAAAGAGAACATCATTATAAACTTTGTTGAAAGTTTGAAGAAATATAATGATTTCGCTTATATCCCGGCCGGAACAGGCGGCAAAGGAAAAAGAAACTCGATTGCGATGGTAAAGAAAAATAGGGAGGGAAACAAATTTGTTAATCCATTAATATTTACTGTAACATTTGCAAAATAAGCATATTTGTTTCATATTTGGCCTAATTGTTTTTCATTGTTACAATGAAATTACCTAATTGTTTAACGTTACAACAGATTGAAACTTGATCGAGCCGTCCAAATAATGTTTGAGTACATTTTGCACACAATAATAGTGTGTTTTCCGTATATTTCCGTATGTATCCAAAATTCATGTGAACAATTTTCTAACTTACACGTAAGGTATATTAAGTTATTAAACACTACTTTCTTGTAAAAGATAATAATTTCAAATTATATTAAATTCTACATTAACTTTAAGCAATAGCCAATTTATATTAGTAATGCTTTTAAATAGTGGAATGGATCTTCTTTCTCTCTGATTAAGGATTTAGTTTAGAACTAAGAATTCTAGATTAAGAAGACTGCAATCAGGAAATAGTGTTTAATTAATTGATTGTCAATACAAAATGACAACAGTATTTAAGCACAATATGAGTTTATTAAATGAATTAATTAAATTCTAAAGTCTTACCATTTACAAAGGATTAACTTGGTGTCCCGACGCGGAAACGGTTTCTTAATTGCAGCTCTACGTTGAGTATGAGAGTATAAGTTAAGTGTTATTTGCAAGTTAGGGCGCGAAACTTGGAGAATGCTCTTATTAAGGATATTCTCGAGTCGAAAGAGATGAAAAATTCCCACGAATCCCTTTCATCTTGTCCAAGATAACGAAAAAGAGGAAAGCATTACACTCTCGGTGTTCTTTGACCCAGTATGGGTCCATCTTTTACGATTTCAAAGAGGAAAATAGCTGAAATCAGAGACCGATCGAAATTAGGACCGCTGCGTGATGATCAAAGAGCACCGAGAATAAAAATAAACATAATCTAGATGAGAATATAGGAGAATATAATTATGTACCTTAATGACAAAAAAAAACATAAAATTGTTTATGTTCAAGTTATATCTACATTAATTGTGATTAAAAACATGATTAATATGATTATTTTGTGTATTTCATGAAATATTTAATATATATTGCTTGCTAAAACTACATAATCCAAAGACAGATTTTAAATTCTTTTTAATTAATTCTCATTGGGTTTTACCCCTAAATAAAGGATATTTTATAGTTTACATCTTGATAATTAAACTCGTAAATTCTAAATTAATGTACAGGGATATCGTAAAGTCTTAATAATTACTATGAAATAATCGAGATTAAAACTTATTTATTTATTTATTATTCTTAAGACTGTTGTATAGTTTTCATCTAAAGTTATACATTTCTTCAAAACGTTTCTTGGTCTTTCGAAAGCCTTCATCATAGAAAGCAAATTGAATACATTCTCAATATTGCGGATTTCTTCAATAGGTATCTTCTTGAAACCAAATAAATCAACATTCATAGCAGTAATTTGCAGCAATATATATAAGGATCTATTGATATAAACGGGGAATTTTATTCAGATATCTCAATTATTTCTTTTAGAAATAATTAAAAACTTACAATATTCCTTTTATTTGATTCGTAATTAACAAGACTTGAAAGATTTTTTTTCAAAATAACACATTAAATTTCTAGCTAATAAAAATTCGTTTAGGAACCCAAAAGGGTTTAAAATCCTTAATTAAATTTCATTTAAAATTTCCATCTATTTTGTCATATTCCGTATAGGTCGAAGTAAATGACATTGCATTAGAAGAAATTAAAATTGCTTTATAACATTACATCAAACGAAACCAAAAAGAAATTAAAGTGAAACATTAAATGTCTTAAAAATATTTTTTTTGAAATGTCTTCTGCGTTGTCTTCTCTCTTTTGTACTCGGTGAGTCGTTTATTATTACTTGGATTCCCTATGCAATTAGGAAAACGAAAATAATATTTCATGAATCTACGCAGATACATTGTACGTAGCTGTCAAAGGTATTTTCATCCGTGTAAATGATATTCATTTTCGGTCTATTTTCGTTTTATGTTTGTAGTTCATGCATACTAAAAACGTATAATTGAAGTTAAAGCACAAATTAATTTTAATACAGCACTATTGGGAATATTTGAAAAGAAACTTAATCCTAAGAGAAATGTTTGTCATTATATTTGTTTTTTCTCCTACTATTATTAATTTTAACGTTAACGAAAAGGAATGAATTAATAAATTGCTGATGTCAAATAAATATTCGGACAATTTCCATATGAGTTTTACGTGTTTCTTTTGATTATCAAATTGTTAAGTAAAATAATAAATGATAAGTGTAGATAAGAGGAAATTTTATTAACATATAACATAAACAAAGCAATTCTATTATCAGGAACTCACAATGTAGATATTAAAATTTCATTTTAAAATTCTAAAAAAACCTGTTCATACATACATACACACACACAGAGAGAGAGAGAGATATAAATATATATATATATATATATATATATATATTTCACTGGTGTGCAAAACTTAAGCAACAATGTAAAGTTTAAGCAAATAGGCATGAAGAGAACCAGTTATTGCGATCAGGACAATAAACACGAAAATCAATAGAAAGACGTATGGAAATGTCAGGAGCAAAACATCACAGGCAACGCGAGTGTATGCAAAACAAGGATGGAGATGTGCGCAGCTCAAAACTACAATATGAGGAAGAACGGAGTCGCAGTTAAAGACTTTTGCTGCAAGTGCAAGTGAGCCCTTTTGTGAAATATGGATACAGGAAATCTCCTGGAAGACTTAATACGTAGAGGAATGATCGGAAAACTGGATAAGTGATGAAGTTTGACCAGTGTAGCTGAAGAGTTCGGAATCGACAAAAGTGTCATTTCACGCGCTTGGAAAGTCTTCCAAACCTTAGGTGTAACAGTTAGAAAGGTTTGTGGTGTTCGCCCTTTGAAAATAACTGCAGAGGATGACCGATATATCACCCTGCAGGTGGAAAGAGCTCATTCAGCCAGCGTCATTTTTCAGCAACTGTGTTCAGCAAAACGGCTACAACTGTTGCTGTGTACAGTGGCCAGACCCTTTAACAAAGGTGGATTGAACGTCCTGAACGCTGAATCCCTTTGAAAGTCGGCTATCGGTGACACCATTTAGAGTGGTGTAAGAAGCACAAAAACTGGACACCTCATCAATGGAATCAATCCTCTTCATGGATAAGAGTAGTTTCAGTGCTACAAGGGATTTCAACGTCAGTTGGTTTGGAGAGAGGTCGGTACATTGTTTCATCCCAGTAACCTCCCGGAAAGTAGCCGTTGTATTGGTCCTGGACTTATGATCTGGGGAGGCATTATGCTGAAAGGGTGGACTGAGCTCCACGTTTTCAACACAGGTTCCGTAATCGGAAATCGCTATTGTAAGGAGGTGTATCCTTTCTCATGTGCGTCTGTTCCGAGGTGCTGTTGGACCATACTTCGTTTTTATGGATCACAATGCACGCCCATACCGGACTGCTGATGTTCAGCAGCTACAGGAATATGAAGATATAGCTCGAATTGATTTGCCAGCGTTCTGCCCTGATTTGAATCCTGTAGAACATGTATAGGAAGCTTTGAGGAGGCGCCTTGCGGCACGATTACAACCTCCGTCAAAACCCAACAACTGAATTGGATGCTGATTGAAGATTGGGTGCTATTACCTCAAGAACAGTTAGACAATCTGGTGCTGAGTATGGTGAGACGGTACGAAGCAATCATTGCGGTAAGAGGAGGGCATATCCCATCGAATGGTACATCTGCATGTTGTTCTTCTATCGGACAGAAAATGATGAGTAACAATAGTACAATAAAGCCTTTTTTAGTTTGATTCCATACTATATGCATTATATTCTCTTTTGCGCAATTATGCTTTCGTCATCGCGTAGGTACAAAATGCTGTCTCTCATTTCTGAATGCCATGTCTCTCAGGTGATTTCTCATGGAGTTATGGCACAAAAAAAATTTTGTTACTTAGTTTTGCACACCAGTATATATATATATATATAATAAAGAAAATAATTAAACAATGTTTAAAAATATAATTATAAACATTTAAAAATATATTTAAAAGCATAAAAATTAAAGTTTGTTAAACAGGTAAAAGAAAACTAAAGATATATAACAATTACAGTCAGTATTTTTCTGTATATAATTATATAATAGGAAAATTAACTAGAAAATATATTTTATTTTACTCCTAAAATATTTATCAAAAAAATTTAATTAAATAATTGGATTCTAAAGTGAGAAAAATAGGTAAGATTTTTTTACCGATGATGGACGCGTTGGAAGTAGTAATAAAGACATCTCCCTTTTTTAACTATATATCTTATCTTTCCATCAACTTTGAAATATTTTTGACTAACCTGACTTGTGCGAATGGTGGACGTTTCCTACAGTACTTATTTCCTACAATACTAGGGTTACTTTGATATTAATGAGAAATTACTGCAGATATATTATTATTTATATCAATTATTCATGTAATGAAAATACAGATGTAAATTATAAATTTTTTAAATATTTTTCCTTTCATAGACGAAATGGAATCATATTTCCTCAAATGTTTCTGGATTTTACATTCCATATCCTATCTTTCGTGCATTTAAAAACATAGATATCTTCATGGGTTTCTGGTAAAACTATTGTTCTGCACACGTATTCGAAACCTCTTAATTGATCGAAAAGAATTTTACCCATCACGGAATTCACTCGTATCAAACTCATTCACACACTTACTGAGTCATGAATTTGGAACATGGAGAAATTCAGACATATTTAGATAGGTGTCGTAAGACCACCAGCCACTACTAACGATTCTCAAACATAACGAAGATTATATCCTCTATTCTCACAATGTATTTCAAGACAATCAGTAGTTACGATTCTTTCACACAATCGCATGATCATTCCTTCTCTTCGAACATTCATAGATGGATAAGCTTGATGATTATTTCATAGGCCTATCCACAATAGTCACAAAATACCTATTTGAACCGCCATCATTAATTCCAAAAACCAATGCATCTATCACGCACTTTACTCATAACAAGCTCATTCATACATTTACTAAAATATATATTTGAAACTCTTAGAACGTCAGAAATACTTTTTTGGTTGTTTTAAACTACAAATGAATTCCAATGCTTCAGCTAATCAAGTGCGGATTGTCACCTCTATTCATACTATGTCCTTCTAAACTATTTGTTGTCCCGAATCTTTCACACAATCGCATATTCTTTTAATGCTTCGTATATTATTAGGTCGACGAACTAAGCGACTCTATCTTATGTATGTCTACTCCAGTCACACAACATCTTTTCGAACCTCTTCTAAAAACTCCAAACAATAATTCATCCATCACGGACTTCACTCATAACAAACTCATTCACACATTAAAGAGTCATAAATGTGGAATTCGTGGAACATCAGACATATTCAGATGGGTGTAGTAACACGGAGAGCCACTTTTACACATGTTCCACTATCATAATGAGGGTTCTCTTCCCTTTTATTACAACGCCACGGAGAACAATCAATTGTTTGATCTCACCTCTTACAAACATGTACCTCACACCATATCAGATATTCTGACTCGGGAGAAAATAATCAAAGATAGTCCAAAGAGTAATGCACATCCATCCAAGGAATCTTGGCACAAAATATTGGTCGATCAGGAACATTCTTTCAAATATAACTGTGACTATTGTAGATAGTTTGGGAATTTAAAGACAAAAATTACCTGCTTGCAGTGTTCTACATAAAACCAAATCACAAGCAATGAAACATACACAAAAAATTACGAAAACTCTAATAAAATCAAAACATCCAGTTACAGAAAGATGGCGCAGAAAATAACGTGCTCTTATTAGTTGAATTACCATAACTGAATTTACAAATTACTGACAAAAAATATCGAAAGAAAGAACGTAATATTTTAACTGAAATTAAGAAATTAATTGGGTTGCCACGTCTACTGCTGTCATACAGGTTAAAAACATAGCAGTCATATGTGGCGAAATGTCGCCTAAAAACTTTCATTGCCAATGGTTGGTTGAACAGCATTCCAACCTAGATAAATCTCCACATTTGTTTCCGATTTACATTTTGATTAATTATCCGTGATTCCTGTTCCTGAAATCTAATTTGGAATTCGGAGAATTTTAGAGATATTTAGATAGCAGTGGTAAAAAGACCAGCCTCTCCTAACGCTTCTCAAACATAAACTCGAATATCTTCTCCTTTCTTACAAAATACACCAATACAATCAGTTCTTATGTTTGTTTTACTAACTGTATGTTCTATTAACGCTTCGAAAATTCATAGGTGGAAGATCTACACTATTCTTTCATATGTTTTTCTGTGCCAGTAAAGAAACACCTATTCGAATGTCCTCTAATAAATCCAAGCATTCATTAGGCCATTTGGTACTTTATTCATGACAAACTCACTCATACACCTACCAAGTTATACATTAGGAACTTGGAGAACATCAGACATACTTAGATGACTATAATAAGACCACGATCGAATCCTAATGTTATTACAAACGTAACGAGTATTCTCTCCTCTTTTATTACAACACCCAACATAACAGTCCGTTTTTCCATTTCTTTTAGAATTATAAGTTCCTTTGATGTATCTAACATTCATAGGTAGACGAACTAGGCAATAATTTCATATGTACTTCACATACCATGACGGAAAACTGATTTTAACCTCATCTAACAAAGGTAAACGGTCATTCATCCATCACGGACTACACTCACAATAAATTATTTTAAGCAACTACCGAGTCATACATTTGGAACTCTTAGAACATTAGAAATACTCAGTTGGCCGTGATAAAATCACGAATTAATTCTAACGCTTCTACTAACAAAACGTAGATTTTCCCTCTATGAAATGTCCATCAAAACTATCAATTGTTTCAAATCTTTCATACAATCTCATGTTCCTTTCACGCTTCGGACATCCATAGGTTGACGAACTAGGCGACTCTATCGGACGTATTTCTACACCAGTCAAGAACCCACCTAGTCGAACTGCTTTCAACAACACAAAATATTCATTATCCATCACTTCACTCATAACAAACTCGTTCATACTACTTTTGAGTCATAAATTTGGGACTCGGAGAACATCAAACATAAATAGATGGCTGGGGTAAACCCACGAGACACACTCCTAGTGTTTCCCCAATCATAACGAAAATTATCTTCTTTTTTATTACAACACCATGCAAAAAAGTTGTTTCGTCTCACATCTTACAAACACATACTACTGACTGTATTAGATATTTTGACTCGGAAGAAAATAATATAAGATATTTCAAAGAATAATGCACATCCATCCTAGGAATCCAGATACAGAGTAATTTTCGATCCTGAATATTCTCTCAAAAAGGTGCAGTTTCAGTTTCGGAATGAAGAGGGAAATATTCCCTGCTTGCAGTCTTCTAAATAAAATCAAAAGCTAACCAATGAAGGCAGAAAAAATCATGAAAATTAAAAGAAAACCAAAAGTTTTAGTTTCGGAAATATTTGGCAAAATATATCGTAGTTCTAATATGTTAAAAAATTCTCAAAGAAATCTTAAGAACTGGCAAAAAATTACAAAAGTTAAAGAACCTAATAATTAAAGTGAAATTAGAAATCAAAAGGTTGTCACATGTACAGCTTTCATGCAGATTAGAAAACTTGGCAGTATCACTCCAGGCGAAACGTTGCCTAAAAATTTCCATCGCATGTGGTGGTTGTCTGAACAGCATTCCACATTTTCGCTTGAAATAGTGTTGGTCTCACTATCCGTAATTCCTCTTCCTATCTGCTTTGTGCTTTTGACGTTTATTAGAATCTTTGATTTTGATTCGGAATCCATTTTGCTTAAAAAACTATTTCTTTCAGGAGATCCTGAAACTATTTTATGAAATGTAGCGAAACGGAAGCACTCAAAAGTAAGTTTGTGGAAATATTTTCACACACATTTTCTGTGGTAAATGTATGGAATAAGATTCTTCTTTCTAATTTTGTCCTTCAGCTTGAATTCTGTCATCTCGTCCACTCCGTAGTGAGCGAATGGTGGACCCTACTGCCAGGGCATGGATAATTTTTTTTCTAAGGAAAAAATAATTAAAAATGCTACTTTAAATAATTCAATGCAAATTACAAAAAAAAAAAAAAAAATGAGAAAATATTAAACAATGTTTAGGTGTTTCACCTCCAATGGACACTTCGCAAATTGGATTAGAGCCTGCTCTCACATGATATCACACGATATTACAATTTTGTCCATCTACTTATAGTTCCTCTTGTTGTCAACCTCATATTGTGCGCATAGTATCCCTGCTGCCAGAACAGCATTAATTTACTCGTGAAGAGAAAAAAAAAACATAAAGGAAATTTAATTAATTAATTCAATGCAAAAGATAACAAAAATATTAAAAAAATTTTAAATTGGTGTTTTACTTCTGGTGGACCTTTTGCAAATCATATTAGAGCTTGCTCCCACATTTAATCAAACGAGTATTTCATCTCAGTCTATCTACTTAAGAGTTCCCATTCTTGCCTACCCCATTTTTTGCGAATGGTACATCGCTGCCATTTATGTTGTGTTATTATATTCAGAAAGAAATAATTATTAAGGACATTTATTTAAATACTGCAATGAGCTATGGAATATCAATACCGATACAAACTAAAATTTCCTGAATATTTTAATTTTGTAATGAAATAGAATCGAAAATCCCTAAATGCTTTGAGGTTTTAATTCGATATTTGCTTGGAGTAATCTTTTCTCCCTTACAATCAAACAGAAAAATACCGTTATGGTAAAAGATAGTATTCAAACTTATGTTTTTTATTCGGTGAAATGCAAAAAAAGTTTTCATTGTCCATGAAGTAGATGCATAGCTTTATTTTCAAGTAAAGTATTCATTATGAGGGCTTATAATTATCACAATATTTTTTTCCATCAATTAACACATAAGTCTCGTCCGCAAGTGGATTTGAACAGGAATAAAAAAAAAAATTAAATATTATTTCCATTTAAAAGCTTTCCTGTTGAATGATATCCAATTAAGAATTTAATTGTGTCATCAACATTGAGTTTTTTTTTTTTTTTTTTTTTTTTTTTTTTTTGAGAAAAAATAAGGTACGTTTACCTCGCTTTTGCTTAAATATTTTACCTAAGGTCACTTGTAAGACTTCTTACATCAAAACATATGATACAACCATTAATTCATTATTATCGAGCATTCATTAATAGAACATGTGTTTATTATAAACACTGCTAAATCAAATTTTATATATTACGATGAAGTGTTTTATTAGTTTGTACTCCTCCAAACATGTTATCAATAAATTTAATGTTCCCATAACTCTCAATATTTAAAAACTGAAATATATCGTCTCTCAGAGGCTCTGATTTTGAACCAGTACTTCTGTATAAGCTCGTATTTATTATTATTTTCTTTTTTATGATTCTTACCGAACTAATACCTTCCGCAGTAATACATTTTAATTCGAATGCCTGACTTGACTTGAAATAACATTGTTGCCCCCACTCTTCAAGTTTGCCGTTTGATATCTACGTTACTGGAATCTGTTGAGTCATAAATTTCATCCAAGAAATTTTGAAAGTGTACTCAGGCAAGCCTTTCTCACAAATCCTCACAGGCATACTTTTCCACACTTTTCCTATTGATTCCACAATTATGAGAGGTATGAATTATTTTTAATTATATGAGAAATATGAATTATTTTAGTTATAAGAGAAATATTAATTATTTTAGTTATAAGAGAAATATGAATTATTTTTAATTATATGAGACATATGAATTATTTTTATTAACCTTTTTATGAATCAAAATCTTCTTCCCGTCATAAAAGAGCTAGCGAGCCTTTTAAAAATTTTCTGTTGAGTGAGATTTTTCTTTAAATATGCATATTCTTGTATTACCTTTTTCCTAGGATATTTTTCTTTTAATTTAAATTCTTCGTCCTCGACAATTAAATATGTAGTATCTTTACATTCATCTGAAGTATTCTTGGCATTCTTTTCTAAATCATAACTAGTATGTGTTAACGACATTTGTTTTTCAGAAACTACCTACTTTCTTAGAATTCCATTATAGAACAATTATCACTCTTACCTCTTAATGACTTTTCTCGTTTAAGTTCTCAAATTTTGAAAACTTGGGAAATATAGTACTAATCTAACAGTAAAAATTACTTGAATATTTTCCTTTGCTAGACCGAAATATTGTAGTGCTAATTGCTCTCAGTTTTGTTGCTAATTCGTCATAAACAGGTGACAGAGTAAACTCTTTCTGCGAATATTTATTTGTAAGCTCTAATTGCAGTGAATCTCTCTCTTAAATCTAAATACGTGTGTCTTCTCTAACAAAAATGTTCTTAAATGTTCAAATTTTATGGTTGGCTGGAGACTTTCCAACATTTCACTGGCCCCAGATTTAGGTGTATTAGGCTGAAAGAAATACATGAATTTGGAATATTAATTTAGTCTCTTATCTCCATGCATTTTCTTGAAATAGTTGGATAATTTTAACCAAATTCCCGGATCTCTGTCAAATTACGTTTGTTTATTTTAGTTGTTTCGTTGTTTTTATTTTAAAGACGGACCAGCTACGCTTGTTTCCTTTTTAATTTTTATTTGACCACACATCTAAAAGCTATTTACAAACGCAGCAAATTTTAATCATTTAATAATTGTGAGCTTCAAATTATCAAGAGTTCCATTACTGCCCACGTCAACGTATTACAGAGAAAATTCTCGTCTGCCTTATTCCACAGAAAGTTATCATCTGCCGGTACAGCGCTGAAGAGCAGAATATCTGCATTAACGCGCCTGACGTTGGCGCGCATGCGCCAACAACGTTTATTAATTTTCTGTAACCCTAAAAATATCACCTTTCATTTGGTTAAAGAAAATAAGAATTACATGGTTATGCACAATGTTTGTGGATGGCCAATATATATATATATATATATATATATATATATATATATATATATATATATATATTCATTTTTCCTACGTGACTCTCGAAAGAAATATAACAAGCGTATTTAACTTTGGCTCTTATTTTTCTAATGCTGTCTTTTCATAGTAAAATGTCTTCTGACATACCAAAATCTATTTAGTGTATTAACACATTAGCGGTGCATTCTATCTATGAAAACGAAACATGAACTCACAGTAATAAATAAAAATAAGATGAGACAAATATCCGTTCAGCAAGAGCGAACAACCTGAAAGAGCGATTCATTTTCACTATAGCTAACAGTAAGCAACGAAAATGAAAAAAGAAAAAAAGTAAAAAATAAACTGCAGGTAGAAATAATTTTCTTCTTTCTAATAATTTTCATGTTTCTTTGTAAACATGTCGGAAATTAAAAGAATAAAATAGAAGAGAACGATAATCAGAGAATCGTGTACGAGGTTGTGTTCCAAAATCAAATCTACTTTGATAAATAAGATAATATTAGTGATGATTGTGAATTTTAACACAGAACACTATTGATATTACGGAAAATTTAGAGCTAAGTGACGAAAACATTCAGTTGCCGTTGGAAAAACTCGAATCTGATATGACTTATCAGGAAGAATATAACGAAAGGTTGCTCGCTTTTAAATCTACGCTAAAGAGACGAATTAAAGATATTAATTCTAAAGTAGATACTAAATTTTTAACAGGAAAATAAAGTTCCAAATCTAATAATATATCTGATCTAGATACAAAATCACAGACACAGATCAAAATATGGGAAATATGTATAAATAAATATTTTAGTGATTTTTGCAATTGCCTTAAGTTTTGCTATCATTTTGAATCAGAAATGGAAAAAAATCGATGCATTAGTTCGGTAGATAATTTCAATTATTTAAAATCGTTTCGAGGAGATAAAGTTGTGAATGTTGTTATTGATTTTCTGCTAAATAAAGAAATTTATACATCAGCCATATATATTTTTGGTAGTGAGGGCTTTACTATAAATCCGCACATGAACTGATTATTAAGGGGACTTAGTACCTTTGCACCTTCAAAAGTTCGATTTTTCAAATTTGATTTTAAAACATAGTACTGAATGTTAGGAGCATTTTAAAACACACCGCGTCAAAATCCGACAATTATTACGTCCTGTGCAACAAAAAATGTAAATGTCTAAAGTGGCTTGTTCTATGTAATGCAATGTAAACAAACCTCTTTTTCTCAGTTTGCTATTTTCACACTTTCCCACAGGATTAAAAAAATCTTTTGTATGCAGAGCTTTAAAATTTTACATGAGTGTTGTACTTGTAAATCTTTATCCTGTGAACCTCAATTTTGTTGATAATATGATTAGATTTTATTTTATAACATGATACATGAAAAAAAAGTTACTAATAACAAACTTGATAATCTTTTTAATTTTTCAATTTTTTTTAATGAAAGGTAAATTTAAAATTTGAGGTTTACAGAATAAGGTCATTATATAGCTTTAATTTGGTATAAGAATTATGGTTCTACTGTACATCTTTCAAAAGTTATCTTGCGGGTAACGTAAGGTAAGCTAATTTATTTTTCAAATTTTTTTACGCATATTTCATGTTGTATAAGAAAATATATTAATTTAATAGCAAAACTTGACCCAATATTTTAAACTATGTACTTTATTACACAAACTGGCAAAGTTTCATACTGAAATGAGCAAAAATTGTTGTTTTAAGAAGAATTGAAAAAAGTTTGTCAAAATGTTCTACTTTTGATTTTGTAAGGTACTAAGTCCCCTTAAATCTTGAAAATGTTAAAGATTCTTCACGATTAATTGCATTCAGAAAAACAAAATATGAAACTGAAATAAAATTCATCTCTTTTTAGAAATTCTCAATGTTACATCGGGTACATATGACCACTAACTGTTTCTTATTTTGATGAAATTATTGCTCTAGGAGTTAATACTAAAATTAAATCATCACAGAAAAATGAAGCAGAATGTAATGTAATCGAATTGCTCGAATTTATGAAAACGGATGTATAAAAGGGAATCCACGTTCTATTTAAATAACGAGAAAATTATCAAATTCGATGGCAAGCAAGGGTCATCACCATTCAGATTTATATTAATCGTCCGAACAAGTCATTAACATTGGAATACAGAGTTAATGAGAAGCGATGACAATACTGAAAATAAAACAATAACAAATTCTGTATCTTCGTGTTCTAAACGCGAATCAGTATTTGTATTATTTTTCTCTGTAATAATAAAATTGGAAGAAAAAAATTCTAGTTAAAATATTGCTTGATTCACAAATGATGAGTATTTTGTGATTGAAAGGCTTTTAAACCACTTGCGGTAGAAATTCACAACAAGAGAACACTTGAAGTCTTACTTTTTGGGGAGTCAAAAGTCACACCGGAGTTCTTTTGATTTGATTGAAATCCGTGTGCAAAATAGAGCTTATTCCTCAAAGAAAATAGAATCACTCGTTACAGACAGATTTACTGAAGAAGGGCTTGTCTTGCCTTGTAAATTAATTCAAATCCTTTTTAAGAACCATTAAGGTTCTTAAAAAGGATTTGAGTTATCGGATATCGGAAATTTAAACGCAATAAAAATCTTAATTTACACTGAATATTTGTGAGAAGCACTGTGTGAAAATACTGTTCATTTAAACAAAAGATTGACGGTTCTATCACTGACCTTGTTTAGAAAAACAGTAATAGAGTAAAAAAATTACTGGGAAATGAAATCTAATGGTATACATAACATTACTGTGAATATTTGTGTTAACGAAGCATATAGTAAGCTGATAAAAATAAAAATACTTGATGGTGCTAAATCGCTAGCGGATAGCTCTACAGGCGTAAACAGGTTCTATGTTCCTCATCAGTTAAGACGCAAAGTTTTTAATGAGTTGCATAGTTTGTCGCACCCAGGGATGCGCGCTACTAAACACCTCATAGGATCTAAATATGTTTGGCCAGGTATGAATAGGGATATAGGCATGTGGTGCAAAACTTGCATCGATTGTCAGCAGTCTAAGGTACACTTACACTCCAAGACCCCTTTAACGCAATTCCTTGTACCTGACGAGAGGTTTTCACATGTCCATCTGGACATAATTAAATTGCCTCTTGTGCGTGGTTATAAATACTGCCTTACAATGATAGATAGATTTACTAGATGGCCCGAAGCATCTCCTATGCCAGATATGGAAGCGGATACTGTAGCTAGAGCGTTTGTAAACACCTGGATTTCTCGATTCGACACGCCTAAGAGGTTGATTTGTGATAGGGGCGTGCAATTTGAATCTGGTCTCTTTGAGTGTTTGTCAAAACTTATGGGTATTGATTTAACTCGTACTGCTTCTTATACTCCAAAGTGCAATGGAATGATAGAACGACTCCATCGACCATTGAAACAAGCTTTAACTTGCCATCAAGGATATTGGCTGGATGTGCTTCCTCTTGACCTGTTGGGTCTCCGGACGGTCTTGAGGGAAGATATGAACGCCTCAACTGCAGAGTTGGTCTATGGATCAAGTCTTCGTCTTCCTGGACAACTGTACGAGGAGAAAAACATTGATAGTTGTCCAGACTTCGTAGCAAGATTACAACGGCTAATCAGATCTATCAGTCCTGCCCTTCCTCTACGTCACGGCCCTCAAAGAATTTACATTCCTAAAGATTTGAAAACGTGTAGTCATGTCTTCGTCCGCCTGCTTCCATTCAAGAAACCATTACAGATGCCATATGAAGGTCCCTTCAAGGTGGTCCGTCGCCTGCCAAAGGATTTTATCGTCCTTATTAAGGGACAAGAGCGCTTCATTGCCATGGATCGTTTGAAACCAGCATTCGTTTTGGACACATCGGATGAACCAGTGGAGCAGGAACAAAGGGCTTATCATACAAGATCTGGCAGAAGGGTAAAGTTTCGTCTCCCTTCGTGAGACTGGAGGGGAAGTCATGTGGCGGCTTCCTTCTTCATTTTCTGACATCATTTTGACTGCGGAGCTGCTAGCCGATTTAAAGAAAAGGAGGGATCGATCTTTGCTCGGCACACTTGCTTCGCAGATTCCAGACCTGTGAAGGTCACGTTTTAAAGTTGTTATTATTAAGTTTGAAATAAATGGTTAGTTCTTTGTGTCTTTTGGTCTTTCATAGTTGTTTATCTAGCCTACCCCTTCCGAAAGGATTTCATTGGGGAACAGAAGGTTATATCAACTTCCCTTCCCCATAAATTTTTTTTAAATTTTTCAATTTCATGTTTTTCAACTTTCTCGTACTCGTACATACAAAAGTAATACATCAATTGAAAGATAATAATTCAGAGAATATTTCTAAGTAAAATAAAAAAAATTGATTTTTTGGTCATTTTGGGGGGGTTTCTAGTTCCCTTTAGTTCTGTATTCTTACGGTTTATAAATTTAAACAACATATTCCTTAATCGCTTCTATCTTTGATTGCATTTCTAAATATTTGAGTTTTTCTTATTGTGTTTATAATTACATACATTGCACATATATGTATATAGTTTTATCTAATACTTCATTTTTATTTCATGAGTTTGTTGACACTTTCCTTTTTTTGCCAAATTGTCTATTATACGTCGCCTGTTATACACCTTATTTCTACAAGAAAATTCAACTGTTAATTTTTATTCCTATCACTTATATTTCCTGTTTCGTAAACACATTGTAAGCCTTTTTGTACTTTTGAACTTTGCAATTATTTAATTTCTTATATTATTTATTTCAACATATACTATTATATCTCGCATTTTACTACTGAAAGTTTTCCTCTCCCAATTAATACTGAGTGCGTTGGTGATTGTCCTCCGATAGCTCGGTTTTTAAATCTATACCCTTAAGCTCTATCCATTTTTGGTATTCTGCGATTATCTCTCGTGTTCCTTATAAGTGCATTTCTAACAGCATTTGCCATGCAAATTAAGTAGATTGTAAGAAGCTAGTTGCATACTAGAGTAATTATTAACAATATTCATTGACATGTCTATTCTCGGGAACGTTTTTGAGATCTGAAGTTGCTACTTGCACCTTAGTTTCGGTGGTCTAGGTAGCCTAGTGGTCCGAATCATGAACACTCAGATTGCGTTGCTGCCGTCGAGTCGATTGCTCGAGTCCTGATTGTCGCCATCGCTCAATTATTTTTGTATAGTTTATTAAACTGCGATTGGCAACGCCAGTCGAATTCGGAGGAAGAAAATAGAACTTGAGAACATGACGATGGTGCGAATGCGTCGAATTCGAACTCCTATCTAGAACGATCATTCATCCCACCTCATGATTTGAACTATTTGTTTCGTTGTGTGTGTCCGTCCAAGTCCTTAATAAACTGTTGAAAAACATTAAAGCTCTCCCAATCCTTCTAGTGAAAACCTTTTAGACGGAACATTAAAGGTGCCTCACTTAAGGAACTTTGGATTAGAATTGAAATGTTGTTTTATAAAATTGCAATTGAAATTTGATTTGAAAGATAACGGATGATTTATTCTTGAATTTGAACTCTACTTGAAAGAAGTTTCGGGTGAGTAATTTTGAGCTGTATTTTTTGAATTAGGATACTTTCATATTGTTGATAGAATTGATTTATTGTTTTCTTAATTGGATATTGGTTTGAATATGGATGATTTTTTAAAGCTTAAAAATAAGCTTTCGACCAATAAAAAACAATTGACTAAGTTGTTTGCTAAACTCGAAACTGTTCTTAATGATCAATATTCCATCTTAAAGACACATGAAAGCGAATTGGAACTATTATTAATTAAATATGGTACTGTTAAAGAATTAAATTTTAAAATAGAAAAAAGTCTGAAACCGGAAAAAATTGAAACAGGAATTGATAAATGATCGAAATATGAAGAAAAAGTTATTCTTTACAAAACTAAACTCAAGAAGTGCATAAAACAATTACAACCGGAAAGCGATCAAAATTATTCTGTAAATAGTAGTACTTTAAATTCTTCAGAAGAAAATAGTGAACGTATTCCTGCAGAAACTAAAACGATAAAATTACCTAAACTTATGATTTCGAAATATTATGGTGATCCCGATAAATATTTAAATTTTATGAACCAGTATGAAAATGCTATTCATCATTAAGTGTTATTGATATGTTCAACTATAAGTGGTTTTAGTTTAACTGAAAAGAATTATGGAACTGCTATTACACTTTTGAATCATTATCACTAAATCATCACTATAATCATTACACTTTTGAATCGGCAATCAGGATATGTTAAATCATGCGCTTTTAAACAATTTATTGAATATATCTCCTATTAAGAAAATATCTGAAATCCATGGATTACGTAATTTATATAATAAATGTGAAATACAAATTCGCAGTTTAGAAGCTTTAGGGGTCACTAAGAATACATACAGTTGTTTACTTTGTCCGACATTGTTAAAATTGTTTCCTTGTGAATTAACTTAATATTTATTCGCATTCAAGACAACGTTAAAAAAAATGGGATGTTCAGACTCTCATAAACTTCCTGCGGAATGAACTTGAATCTCGCGTATTTCAAATACACAAATCAAACCAAGAAGAAATAAAACCGCTGAGAGATATGAGAATATATAGAAGTAGAGCTAATGATAAGTACTCGTATAAATGAAATATAAACAGCAGCTGTTCAAGGGCGCCAGTCAGGCCAGATGTTTCATCCGTTACAGAGTTGTTAACATCAACAGATTATTTATGTTTATTCTGTCAGAATAAAAATCATAGAAGCGAAGAATGTAATGTATTGAATGTTATTGAATGAAAATAATTTCGCAAACGTAATGAGTCATGTTTTCTTAGCTTGAGTCCGGGACGTCGGATAATAGATCATAATGAGAAGAATCCTTTATCTTGTTAATTTTTCTCGAAAATGCATCATGTCGCGCTTTGTTTTAAAAGGAAAAATAAAAAAACGGGGACTGAAATCTTCTAAAAATGATAATATAGCATCAAAACATGTCAGCATTGAACAAAATAAAATTCATTGTACGGTTTCGAACCATGAGAACAATAGAGAAAACAAAATATTATTACAAATTGCATCTGTTAAATTAGTTGGAAAATTATCGAGTAATTCACTCTCTATATAATCCAGGTAGTCAATGGTCATTTATTCAAAAGAACCTTTCAAGACAGTTATCTTTGAATAAAGTAGGTGAGGAAGAACTTTTAATTGATACTTTTGGCTCAAAGGTTCCAATTCGAATAAAATGTGCGAGAGTCTAGGTGAAAATAAGAGATATTCTTGATAAGGATGAGGTAACAATAGAAGTCTTAGAAATTGATGAAGTAACGAGTGTTTCCCTGAAATTTGCTCCTATTGATATAATTAACGAATTATAACCCAAAGGAATTAATTTATGTGATGTTGATTGCGGTGTTTTTGAAAGAGAACATATTTCTTTACTAAAACACATTTGCTTATAAAAAGGCCCAAATCTCGTAGAAGAAATATTCCTCATCTTAATGAGATTCCGAATAGAAAAAATAGGCGTTGTGTCTGACATAAAGAAAGCATTTCTTCAGATATCGATATCCAAGCCCGATTGTGAATTCTTAAGATTCCTTTGGTAGGATAACTTTTTGGTTGGATAATCAAAACTTTTAGACACAAGCGTCTAGTATTTGGTTTACATTGTAGTCTCTTCATATTAGGAGCTGTTCTGAATTATAATCTAGAACAGAATTACGTGGATTTCCCAGAAACTGTTTCCAGATTAATGAAATATTTCTACGTATACAATTGTGTACTTCAGTTTCTAATAAAGATACCTTGTATAGATTTATTGAAGAGTCTATGCACATATTGGCTACTGCCTGATTTGACTTAAGAGGGTGGGAGCATACATCATCGAAAATTAGTCGTGATCCATCTGCCCCTATTCCTGTTTAGGACTATTGTGGAATAAAGATGAAGATAACATTTTCTTTGACACAACTGTATTGAAATGTTCATGCTTCGACTTAACAAGAAGAAACGTTTTGAGTATAGTTCACAAAAATTTCGATCCCCTTGGTGTTTAAGTCCCGCAACATTGATTCTTAAGTTGCTCATCCAAAGAAGTTGGAACTTGAAAATTGGATGGGACACAGTCCTGCCTAATGACTATCTGAGAGAATTTTCTTTCTGGTTACATGATGTAAATTGTTTATTAAATGTGAAAATTACTAGAAGCTTAAATATTGACAAAATTCATGGACTAAGTTTACATGTTTTTTGTGATGCGAGCAAAAATGCTTATGGAACCTGTGATATATCTTCGAAAAATGGGAAAGATTCTATTTCGGTGTCATTTGTTTATGCGAAGAATCGATTAGCACCCCTTCGTAAAACTGCTATTCAATGATTGGAACTATTAGTTTGTTGCATAAGAGCACGTCTTTCAACTGTTGTGATTAAAGCATTAGGCTTAGAAATTATTCCAGTTTTCTATTGGAGTGACTCTTCAACAGCACTTTATTGGATTGAAAGAAATGAAAATTGGTGTGTGTTTGTAAATAATCGAGTACAAGAAATTAATTCATTGAGATCTAACGGAACCTGGAAGCATGCCCCAGGAAACTTAAATGCAGCAGTTCTACCATCCCGAGGATGTTCTATAAATGCATTGGTCAAATCGAGATGTTGGGAGCGGCCAGATTGGCTTAAAAGAATTGAAGAAATGACAACCATTCTTTGCGATGTAGAGGCGGTTAAAAATTCTCGGCCTCTGACCTATATGTCAGAGGATCCTTCTGATCTCGAACTTTAATACCTTCATTATTTATCCAGGATATTAAGATTGTTGGAGTTCCTGATATCTACAATTTAGACAAAATAAACTTGATTAAGAGATGTAGATATCACCAGAGATTCCGGAAAGATACCAAGATGAATATCTTGGACTTTTAGTGCAAAGGTCTTTGAACAAAAAAATTGTGAGAGCAATCGAAAGCAATGACATCATTCTTGTGGGGCAAGATAATTTAAAGAGATCCGATTGCTTAATTGGTCGTGCTATAGATATTTATCCCGGAAAAGACAACCAGGTATGTGTAGTGAAAGTGGCTACGAAAGCTGGAGAATTGACCCGACCAATCAAAAAGTTGATCCTCATGAACATTCCTCACTTACTTAAACTCATTAAAGTATTTGTGTTTTCTAAACTCAACATTAAATTTAATCTGTGTCTTAAATATTTTTGAATTATAAATAACTAATTAGATTGATTTTATGTTAGATTTGTAGTATTTTGAGATATATGATAATTATAAAGTTATTTTGATTTTTCTTAAAAATCAAAAGGTGGAAGAATGTTGCGAGCGCTCAATTATTTTTGTATAGTTTATTAAACTGCGATTGGCAACGCCAGTCGAATTCGGAGAAAGAAAACAGAACTTTAGAACATGACGATGCTGCGAATGCGTCGAATTCGAACTGCTATTTAGAATGCATTAACCCCACCTTATGATTTGAACTATTTGTTTCTTTGTGTGTGTGCTATTTGTTCTTTGTGTGTCCACAAGTCATTAATTAACTGTTGAAAAATATTGAAGCTCTCCCAATCCTTCTAATGAAAAACTTTTAGACAGAGCACTGATATCTCTGAAGACTCGTGGAGTAACGGGCAGTTAAGTATATCGCGGTCCCAAGTTCTTCTGTTGGTGTGATGCAGAATATAAAGAGTGGGTTACCAATTCAGTTTTCATCCTTATCTCTGAGTTCAAAAAGGCGAGGTGCTTCGTCAATTGCCATTGTATGTTCTTAAATATGACGTTAATAAACAATAAATCAATAAAAATAATTCGCAAAATTCCAATTTTGCCTTCCGGGATAACAGTATTGAAATGCTTATTTACAAATAATTTATATTAATGTTATTCAAATTATTTTACCATTCTGTAAATTATATTAGTCTTGTAATGGTTCCTTAAACTTATTTTTCTTTAATGAACCTCTTGGGATATTTTACTAGTTACTTTACCTATTGCGACCTGTGATATTTGAACATTTGAAAGAACTGTGACACATGTAAATGCGCTTTATCATATAAGAAAAGTGATATAAAGAAAGAGTGAGATAAAGGACGGATATTGGAGGAGAATAGGGAGAAGGGAGAGATTGTAGAGGATTCATAAAAAAGCTATATTGATTCTAGCAACTATAATTTGATAGATTCATGATGTTCGTTTTCTGCTTACAATTCTACTCGAATTAGATCCAATTAATTCAACACTACATAGTGAAGATATCTGTAGTAAGATTAATAGAATACTTCATTATAAAATTTGATTAGGGATGTCTTGCATACATGGAGAATTTTTTGATTTTGATTTGAATACCACGACGTGGTTTCTTAATGGGATCTGGTGTCGAACCCACGACACGATGGAAACAACGCAGGCCTCGAGAATTACTATGACCATTAGGCTCCTGTGGACACAGATGTCAAATTAAAAAAACATTATAGCGAACAAAAAACAGACTGAAAAATGCGATTAAAGAAAAAGGGGAGAAATGATTTTACAAATCCAATTTCTATTTAGGGTATTTTGTGAGTAATTGCAAAAAATGATTTCAATTTTTTTTTCAATTAACCTATTTGGACTTCTTTACTTTTCCGTCATTCTTTTTTACGTAGCCATGAGTGTTTCTAAATGTCTGCAAATACGGGGGTACATTCAAAACATATACTGAATCCATTTTTCTCCTTTTAGCAAAATAGTCGTTGCGTGAAAAAAGTCCATAAAAGTTATAAAATACATTTTTGTTGTTTTTTCTGCTTTTATCTTGAAATGTTTTTCTTTATTCATTCTATGAAAATGCATCTCTCCGTAGCTACCTGAATCAGCTACGGAATTTTAAAAGTTCTTTTCATACAAGGAAAAAAAATAAACTCAATTCTCTATTGATCCAAATAAAAGGATGGTAAACATGAAAATGCCTTTTTTTCCTTCTAAAATTAACTTACTATCCTTGCATTTTGCATACAAGGCTTAAAAATTTCTATTTTCAACTTTCTGAAAAAAATTCATTTCTGTATATATATTTCTTTCAAATTTGTAAGGAAATAATAATAATAACGATTACATTTTTTAATTTCATTCGTACATTGTTTACTGTCTGATATTTTGAAGCTATTCGAAGTCAGAATATATTTTATTTTCCGCTTCTCATTTTTAAAATTCCATTTATTTTTTTATTTACTTTAAATTGCGAGAATTCTTGATGAAATTCTTTTTCTAGTGTTTATTTCAAAAATATTCAAAAGGAAATACCTAAAAGTATACGTCATTGATATTAACGTTTGTTATAAAATATAAGAAAATTCATTCACTCATACTAAATTTTTTCTGAATATTTAAAAATAGGTTTATTCGGTACATGTTAAATATATAAATTCTAAAATCAGAAAATCATTATTATGCTGTTTTAAATTACTGTTTGACGGGTAAATACTACATAAGCATTTATTTTTCGTTAACTAAGAATATTTAATTAATTTTTGATTGAAAATCAAAATTCTGTGTTCAAATTTCGTTTTTTTATTATCATTATATTGTTGAAATAAAAGAAGTTTAATGAAAATAATTTTGAAAGAAAAGAAATTTATGTTTTTATACAATCAATAAAAACACATAAATCAATTTAAATTCCAAAACTTTCGAACATTTTGAATGCGGCATCTACTTGTATTTCATAGTTAAAATTTTTATAAATGAAAATAATACTATTAATTTTACTTTTAGCAAATATAATAAATTCTATTATAAACAAAACAAGAGAAAATTCTTTTACACGAAGAAAATTCTAAGTTATTTAAATAAATTTTTTTGAGACATATTCGAATTTTACATTAAAATAAATGAAGATTAAAACTCTCAAAAACTATTGAAAATAAATTTAAATGAAAGTTTCAGTACTCTTAAAATGAAAAAGAAAAATATTTATCCAAATATAAATCCTTAAACTGAAATTTCCATTACCTTAAAAAAATTTAAAGGAAACATTTTGCATGAAATTGTTAGTCACAAAATAAAGAGACTTATGACGTCAATTAATAAAGTAATTTTTATACTGACTTAACTATTAATTAACTTTTTTTTCTTATTATATATATATATATATATAATCTTTTCAAATATAATTATTCCCTACTATATATACTTTAAAATATATATAGCATCTTATAAAAACAAATTTCTGAATTATCGGAACTTCATATTTCCTTAACTAATTGTATATTTTTTTTTTAAGAAAAAAATAATTAAATGCAGATCAGTGTTAGAAGAATTATAGGAAATGTCAAGATTTTAGATAGAATTATTAATTATTCTGACAAAACATAGGAACAAAAGTGTACAACTTTTAATATGCATAATAAAAAAAAAATTATCAGTATCAAGACGAGTTTCATAATTTTTGTACTCAGTTTTTGAACTTTGGAATAAATATAATTTTATCCTGTAGCGAACTGAAAAAAAATAATTTCCTTTTCAGTTTGCAACTAAGCAGCATTTAATTCAAATATTGCATGCATTGAAAATGTTGAAATAAACATGTTTTGGAATTTAAGTACTTTGAGTTAACGATGATTTTTAAGATTTTTTTTGTTTCAGAAGAAAATTAATTTTGTAATTATATTTCTAAATAATTATCATTTTCTAGTTTAAAAGCAGAAATTTTGATTAAAATATGATAATTTATTTAATGAAGTAATATATGTTAATTTTTTTAGTTTTATAAAAATTCTTTAATTTTCTTTTTGCAGAAAATAAATTGTAAGCTTTTATTATAGAAAAAGCATATACGTAAAACTGCTAGTAAAAAACTATTGTTGTTTCCTAGAGAAGCTAGATTGAAAAATTAATTTGAAACATAAAATCCAAAGGACTAGATTCTGAAATTTCACAAATTTTGGAATGTTTTTTCGTCATATCATTAGATGAAGACAGAAGTGTAGCGAATTTAATCAGAGATATTGATATATAAGTGAAATAGATTTGAAAGGAAAATGGAGGGAGATACAAGACAACGACGAGCTGATCGATATTTATAAATTGGATAGAATCATCGTAAATAATCGAAAATGTTGGAAGTGAATTTACTATAATCTAAAAGTCCGTGAATCAGAATTACTGTTTTCTTAAGCAAAGACGTTATTATTAGAAGTATTGAGTTAAGAGATATCCGAGAGAGTTTGACCTTTCATATGAATGCTGCTAACACATCGATCAATAACTCCCGAGTCTAACATTGAAAACAACATTTTTCTTGCAAAATTTTTTTTTATTCATCAACATAACACCTTTTGTTAATCACCTTTTAGAGTGATACAATCGTTCCAACGCTTTTCCAAATCTATTTTTTTTTTCGCAAGAATTCTTTTTTGTTGCGAGTAAATAGCGATAAACAGCTTTCTGAATCATCGACTCGTTGCTGTTTTTGTTCCATCGAAAGCAATCACGGCACCCTCTTGGAAAAAACCTTTTTCACTTCACTTCAAAAAATCTTTTTCCTGGTCCGATCGACTTAAAATTTTGACACGTTTCAAGCAAAGGTTAGTACTCTAGAAAGACCTGGTTACTGGTTTACTACGAGCGCCATCTCTGGGTTAGTCTCGGGAGTTATTGATCGATATTTAATAAACTGTTTATCAAATATAGTTTTGAATTTATTGACTATTTAATTAGACTTTAATTAGACTGTATAATTATATAATGAAAGATGCACGTCACAATACTCAATTCTAATTCCTTTTTATATCATTATGTCTAACTCAATTTACACCTCTTACCTTCATATAATTTAATGGTAAGAAACTGCAAATGTATGCTTTTGAAATTAACAAAAGTCGCGAATTGTTAGTGAAAAGAAAATCTCGAAAAGCCAACGCTAGAAATATTTCTAAAATGATTATTCACTGAATAAATGTTTTTTAATAGAAATTCACTCAATTCAGTAAAGAAACATAATATATAAATTGTTTTAACTTTAGTCAATTCTAAATTCTTAGTAAATAGTCTCTCTCTAAGTGTACTAACCAGTAAATCTTCTGAATTTGTAACAAACGAATAC
This sequence comes from Nephila pilipes, assembly GCA_019974015.1. Taxonomy (NCBI): domain Eukaryota; kingdom Metazoa; phylum Arthropoda; class Arachnida; order Araneae; family Nephilidae; genus Nephila; species Nephila pilipes. Next base: position 29,444 of record BMAW01125861.1, on the reverse strand, counting down.
TTCTATCCGACTCTTGTACCATAGTTCAATTAAATGTAACTAACTCTAAAAGTCAATAACTACTCCAAAGACACGCAAGTCTCAGTCTACTTAATTATTTTTTTTTATCAATTTCTATAATTTATTATTTAATGACTCTCTTTGGACTCTACGGTTATCCAACCAATTTAAATATCAATGAAATATGTTCTTACCAAACCCATCCATTTGGGGTTGTTTTTCCCCTACAAATCCTTTGCGATAGCAATCACCTGTAACTACTTTTGATACTATCGTCCTCTAGTTAAAACTATACTCAGACTTAACCACACTTTCTCCTCTAAATTTCACTTTACTTACATATCACCATATCTGAATTACTTCACTTTATTTCCACCTGCATCTAATTAACATAATTATGTTTCACTGTGGTTGGGAAGAAATTGTTATTTCGTGCAATCAATCTCAATTAAAGTCCTCAAGGTTAGTGAAGAGAAAATCGCGAATAGCCTAATGTCACAAAATTATTCAGTGAACCGTTTAATTAGAAACAATAATTTAGCTCCAACTTACAAGCGTTTTTGGGTTCGAGCAAATAATATCATAAATTTATAAGATTTTGAATTTAAAACCTGATATCTTCCTGAATGAAATCACTCCAAAATGAATTCTTAAAGTGAGTTTATCACTGATAATCATTTGCAATGCTGTAATTTTTATTGTTAGTCTACTTTGCCACTACTCGCTAATATTTCTCTACTAACATTTAATTCACTTTTTCGTCGCTTTGATATGAATCTTCTTGAATAAATTCATTCACTTCTATCTTCATCAAATTTGCATAATCACGTTTCACTTCATCGGAAAGGAACTGGAAACGGAAATATATTTTCAGGAAGTAAACCAGATGATGGTCTAGCCCAGGTCACAAAAAGCCCAGGTTACACAGGCATTTTTAGAAGATATATGGAATTTCAAAGATATTTTGGGAAGAAATGTTAAGTGAAATTCATTTTTTATCAATTTCTATTTCAAAAAGTATACAATTAACTTGAATGATTTAAAGTTTTAAATTATTTCTTAGTAGGAATTGGTCTCATATATACATATTGAACCAATTATGATCAAAAATTTTTTAATCTAAATAATTCCAATTATTGATACAACAATTCGTTTTTTATTGTGGGTTTAATAGACACATGATTTTTAATTCAATTTTTTTTTTCTGAACTAAAAAATTTACATTGATCGGGTTTGAACATTTCAGAATTTCCGATTAGGCATAGTTATTTATTGATGTTCTTGATAGTATCTTTTTTTTGGAAATACCAAAAAATGATAATCATATTTTCCCACTCCAAAAATAGGCGTAAGATTTTGAACGAAGATGGCTATTTTAAAATTTGAATTGCAGTTCATTTTAAAATGAATAAATCATAATCTTAAATTACGTATACATGGTATGATGAATTTTTCCGAAATTTGAAAATTATTATTAATTGGATAAAGGAAGTTTTAATTTTAAGTTCAAATATAATTATGCAATATTTGTAGTGCCGATAAAAAGAGTGACCAACTTTACATAAATGCATTTTGTTCATTCAAATTGATATTTTTTTCTTTTCTGCTTCGGTACATACAGGTATTTCGTAGTTCTAATTATTGCATATTATGAAACATTTGTTTTCAAAACATTTAATGAATATTTAATAATTTAACTTAAAAGGGACTATATTGAATATTTTTGTAATGCGAATATAATATCATTACACAGGAGTCATATAATTGAATGGTGGAATCTGTGAGCAACAATGGACTCCTGGATATACATCATCAAAAGTTGTAAGAATCCCCATTGTTCAATGATTGTAGCAGAACATTCTTAGGTACTTATCTTACTACTAGAACACATAATAGGAGGATACAGAAATTATTTGGTAAGGGTTGCTATTTGCAGTAATATGTATATTTATTACAAACTTATTTAATTCCGTATCAATCATAAACCAAATTATTTTTTAACTTATAAATAACATATCAAGTGATGTAAAAAAAACATGAATTAAAATTTTACGAGCTTATTTTAATTGATATAAATAATTAATCGAATATATTTTGATACATTTAATTTAATTGGAGCTTTAGGATTAGTGTGATATTATAAAACAATCAATTTTCTAAGTTTAAACAGCTAAAATCCTTCTTATACTTATCTATTATTATTTTTGATGCAAGTATAAATAAGAAGGTAGAAAACAGTACACATTTCATATCAGGGCTTTTGTACAAATATTGCTGACTACAGTTTGGAGAAATCTATGGTATGTGGTATGATTTAATAGACAAAATCAAAAGATTTATTGTTTAATTTATATGCAGTTTTTCTTATCATAATCATACTGATTTTTTGCTACGTCTAATGGACATTTTAAAGGAAAGCGTAGCTACGAAATTCAGAAACGCTTCATTAAGGCTCCCGTCTAAACTTATTTTGATCTCGTGAGTGTAATGTTAACCCTTTGAAATTACTACTACTATTCTCAAATCTATGCTAGTTTATTTATTTAAATACAAAAAGCGCATCCGAAAAAGAAAAAGAAAATAAAGAAGATTTCTGTAGGATTACATTTTGTCCATGATTTGTGAAAATATTTTAGAATATCTTATAAATTCTGGAAAACGCTTGAAAGAAATTATGAGAATAAGGGTAAAAATTTTAAAAATAATAGAGAAAATATAATTATGCAGAAAAATATTTTTTTTTCTTTTTAGGATGTCCTTATTTGCATTTAATAAATAATGAAGATTACGTTTGAGGATGATATTAGAAATTCCATTGAATAACATTTCATTGATAAAATCGTAATGCTCAGTAGATGGGAGCTCTTTAAATCATAGGTGTCCGAACTCTTAGCGTTATAGGGTTCATTTCATGAAGAAGTGTTTTGGGTTGTATAATCGAAAATATTTAAGTTAATAACATTTGATAAAAAGTACGCAGAACATAATGTGGTTTTATGTTTATAATTTAAAAGTTGTTAATTAATATTTCATTCCAAAAAAGAAAGAGACAAAATGTCAGCACTAAATTTGTGAGGTATTTCACATAGTTTATGCTATACTAACGATTCGACTTTTATTTGGTTGCATGCACCTGAAATATTTTGTAAGCTCTTAAAGAATTCATCCGAAAATTTCTATTCCAATTTTATTCATTCTGTATTTCATTTTAGAATATAATACGTTCAAATAAGATTCTAACTTCCAATCTTTAGGATCGAAGAAAACTCGTCTTGTCATCTTTTACAACGCATTAAACAACCAATGTGAAAGGGAATTCCCAGATGGATCAGCTATTAAGTGATGTTATTCATATTCCTTTTTTTTTTCTGAAGAAAGAATCCGCATATTCACATCAAGTATTATCTTGATAATACGAAATAATGGAAACAGATATATTTTTAAAATTGTTGAGGGGTTTTCTAAACTACATTTACAAACCATTTTTATTTTTTCAGTCATTACTTTAATTGATATACATCCTCTTCCAGTTGTGTTGAGTAAAGTTTGGATGGTTTCCATTGGCGTCATCGGTGGATTCTAGTTGATACGGTTAGTCAATTTGACGCATGCGCCGCAGCCTGTATACTATTAGTCGTAATTTATGTGTAGGTGTCTTAGACACACATAGATAAGCTTGCTTCGTGGGTATATACAACCAATAGCTCTAAGCTGTGCTACCATTTAGTATTCAAGTAAGTGTCACTACTTTGGCATCATGATTTTTTCGCTATTTTCGAGGATTTTTTCATTATTTAACAGAAGAGGTTAGACGACCATGGTGACAGGGGTGATTCGAACAAACAATCTTTGTGTTCAAAGAAAATTCAATTTAGTATTTTTGTTGATGATTTAGATAACGAAGCCTGAAAGGAATTCCTAATAGGGTAAGGAGTAATCAAGCACTTTTATTTGTGTTTAAATTTCACTGAAGAGAGCATACTCAAACGTTGAGGAACCACTTATTATATCGAAAATAGGTGAGTTTCCGCAGGAGTTTAAATTTTAAAAATACGTTCACGCGTGCCCATTTAGAGCGTATAAGAAGTAGCATTTTACAACCTATGAAAATCATTAAATTTAAAAAACAAATTATCACTTAAAATATAAATACCATATTAATATTTTATTTGTAATATTAATATTTTAATTTCAGTCTCAGTCTAACAAAGTTTGCAATTTTTTGTTTGTTTATATTCACAAATATTGTGGGTCGTGGGTTAGACAAATATGATAGACATTTAGGTTAAGAAATAAATTTGCATTTAAATTTGAAATATGTGTGAGGGATTTTTAAAATTGTTATCTTCTGCTTATATGTAAAATATTGTGTTGAATAAATAAAGATGAAAGATACATATGCCAAATGAAACATAAAAATTACCTTATTACTTAATGTACGGGTTACAGATTGATAAAAAATATTTCATTTCTTCAAGTATTTGCAAGGCATTTAGCTCAAAAAACAGGCTTCTTCTATTAAAATGTATTCAAAATTATTAAATGAAGGATACAACTTATTTACATTTATTTTTGCTACAATTCTTGAAAAGATGTTCAAATTATTTTAAGAAAAATATACATATGTCAAATTCCTTTCAAAATCATGCAAGTAAAAGAAATAAAATATAGAATCTTTTAGGAATTGAAATGTTCATTCATTCAGAAAAACAAGCAAAAATAAATTTTATAAAATTTTTCATGAAATAAGATAGGAAAATAACTTCTTGCTCGGATATATCCAATTTATTCAAAATGTATCTACTGATTCTCAATATTTCTTTAAAAATCTCATTTTATCTTGAAGATTTTGATGCACAAGTTTCTCAACTTAGGATCTGAGCCATCGAAACTCTATAAATATTCATTTAGAAAAAAAAGCCAAGTAAGAAACACCAAATTAGAATTACTATATATTATAGAATGATAACAAAGTAATTATCAATATAAATGTTGAGCAGTTATAAGCTATCATCCAAATACGAAGATTAAAATTGAATATTATGCTTATATCATTAACAAAAAAACTGAATCCAACTCAAGGAGAATAGGGACAAGCTATCCGATAATCACTCGAGCTTCCTACACGAATACTAATATAATGTGCACTACTATATCTCCATAACCTTCTACCTCTTCTCATCTTTAATTTGTTACATATCTCTATCAATATATTTTATTCAATATATATATATATATATATATATATATATATATATATATATATATAACAGGTCAATTGAAAGGTCCCCGGCTTGACACATAGATGGCGCTACTAGAATTAAATCCATATGTTTTTTAGTTAGCCCTAACCCTCAAAAGATGCGTATATAAATTTGACATCTGTCGGATCATTAGTTTGTGAATTATAGCATTTTGAGTGAAGCAACTTTTGTCATTGTGAAAAAAATGGATAACAAGGAATTTCGCGTGTTGATAAAATATTGCTTTTTGAAGGGAAAAATTCAGTTGAAGCAAAAACTGGGCTTGATGCCAAGTTTCCGGACACTGCCCCAGGAAAATCAACCATCAAGGAATGGTATGCTAAGTTTATACATGGTGAAATGAGCACCGAAGACGGTGGACGCCCAAAAGAGGTTGTTACCGACGAAAACACTAAAAAAATCCTCAAAATGGTTTTGAATGACCATCAATTGAAATTGAATGAAATAGCAGATACTCTAAAGATATCAACTGAACGTGTACATCATATCATTCACGAATATTTGGGTATGAGAAAGCTCTGTGCAAAGTGGGTGCCGCGCGAGCTCACTTTTGATTAAAAACAACGACGAGTTGGTGATTCAGAGCAGTGTTTGAAGATGATCAAGCGTAATAAACCCGAGTTTTTGCTTCGAAATGTGACAATGGATGAAACATGGATCCATCATTTCACTCCGATGTCCAATCGACATTCATCTGAGTGGACTGCACACGATGAACCCGCTCCCAAGTGTGGTCGGCTGGCAAGGTTATGACTTCTGTATTTTGGGATGCGCATGGAATAATTTTCATTGACTACCTTGAAAAAGGAAGGACCATCAACAGCGACAGTTACATAGCGTTATTGAACCGTTTGAAGGACGAAATCGCTGAAAAACGGCCGCATTTGAAGAAAAAGAAAGTGCTGCTTCACCAAGACAATGCACCGTGTCACAAGTCAGTGAAAACGATGGCAAAAATCCATGAATTGGTCTTCGAATTGCTTCTCATCCACCGTATTCTCCAGATCTAGCCCCCAGCGACTATTTCCTGTTCTCAGATCTCAAAAGAATACTCGCTGGGAAGAAATTTTCGTCGAATGAAGAGGTGATCGCCGAAACTGAGGCTTATTTTTAAGCAAAGGACAAATCGTACTACAAAAATGGTATCGAAAAGTTGGAGGGTCGCTATAATCAGTGTATCACTCTTGAAGGGAATGATGTTGAATAAAAAAAACTAATTTTGCCAAAAAAATGTGTTTTACTATGGCAGGCAGGGGACTTTTCAATTGACCTGTTATATATATATATATATATATATATATATATATATATATATATATATAAATATATAAGAATGTAAATAATTATTAACACTGACTTTACAATTTTTAATTACACACAATTCTATTAAAATATGGATTAAATCCTTTATAAAAAATATGAAAGAAGTAAAAAAACTAACGCAAATTACGGAACTATATAAAAATGTATTAAATTATCAAAAATTTACTCCTAATGAAAATATGCAAAAATATTGTAAATGAAGAAAACTAAAGCTTATTGAAATACAAATTATACATAAGAATCTCAATAAAAGACTAAATGAAAGATTAATTTATAGCTACAAAATTTATTTGAACACTTTACTACCCAAAACATAGCGTATCTCAAGAGAAAATAAAATGAAAAGTAATATTAAGGTCAGTAATATAAGTCAATCATTTTCCATACTTTGAAATGAGTTAATTGGTTAGTACTATTAACGTCGCACTAGCAGAAACATGATGACAATCTGTGTTTGACGTAGTAATTTTTAACCATAGTCAAATGATGAGGACGACACCTGAGCAGGCATCCCCCTCTTTTAACTACCACACCAAGGACTTTGAACCTCTACAGATTTAACATGCATTAGTCTCGGCTACTCACCTGGGTGTTCGAGGCATACATTTTTGAACCTACGAACCGACGAAAAAAGCCCCCCTCGAGTCCGCTTTCATAACCGCCACGGCCATGTTTAATTCTTTGAAATAAGAAATGAGTGTTTGAACCAGTTTTACGGATTCAATCATTAAACTAATCTAATTATTTTGTCAAATAATGTGTAAACCCGGAATGATCAAAGTTTCAGGGAGAAATTGAAATTTAAAATTGAAAAGAGAAGAAAAGCATTAAATATATTAAAAATTTCATTTTTATGGCACCAAAATGTTGAAAATCTAATCATTTCCAATTTATGTTATTTTATTCTATTAAAAATTGTATTTAGTTTCCATGATAATTTTTCATATATAGACCCTTTTAGCATTTAATATTCATATCTTCCGAAAACTCTCTTTATTATTTCAAGAAATTTATATATATGTGAATGGATATTTTAATTCTATGTACAAATTCCATATGGTCAGCTACATTATTTAGTCAATTTGTTAACTTTTCTTTAAGAGCTGTGCGAAATCATTTTATAGATCTTCAAAAATGTTCACTACTTTTCCGCAGCTTTTTATTTTTTAAGACTTTTTTTTTTTATTTCGGATACTAAAGTTATTTTTGTAATCATTTTAAAATTTTGAAATTTTTTCGAGATTCTTTCGTATAATATAATTAATAATGCTGTGCATGGAATGAGTATTTATATAAATGTTTTTCTTTTAAAAAAATACCCAAATATTTCACAAAATGTCTGTTTTTGTAATGTGAGATAGAAAATAAATTATCAGAGTATAAATAACACTAGTATAACCACATCCGTGAGTAGAAATATTGCTAAGAAATGCTGTGAAGTTATGCAAGAAATGCAGTGAATTTAAGAAAAAAAAATTACTTAAAAATTTTTGAATTTTATGAAGTAGTTGAAATTTCAGAATATTGAAATCGTTTTAAAAAAGAAATTAACTTATCATAATTGTATATTAGAAATTGAAGGTTCTTATGTGATTAAATAATGTGAATGTAAACCTTTTCTTATAAATTATTCCTATTTGTTTCCTTTCTTACCTAATTTTAAACGAATGTTTCAAAATGTATCGTGTTCCTCTGATTTAAGCTCATAGTTTTCAAATTATGAATTGGAAATCTCGATTCGAAGTTCCTATGAGTAAATACAAAAGAAAGTAACTGTATACTTTTAATAATATATAATTGGCTTAATAAATAGTTGGAAATTATATTCCTTTTCTATCGGCTTTTCGACCATCCTAATATAATAAAATATACAAACTCAGGACAAAACATTAACTGAAACTGAAACTTCCAATCCTAACTTAGTATTTTAATACCTGTCCAATTGTAAGGAATAGAATAAAGTTTTTTTGCTAGATACATTTTTCCAAAAACGCATAACAGATAATAATATATACACTTACATTACCTGATTCGAAACGATACTTTTACAAATACAGATTGGAATTTTCCTAATTGGAGATCTGGTTGGAATTTTCAAGGGCAGACGATTCCTACAAATTGCGTTAAAAATCAAAATACTATTTTAAAATTACTATTGTTGTTTAAACAAACAAGAAAAATAAACTTTGCTGAATCTCAGTAAGTTAAAAGATAATACTGTATTAAGTATTCTTAATTTCTTGAATGCGTAATAAATTGTTAGGACAATTTGGAATATTGTCGAAACAACGCTGTAATTTCATTTTTTAGGTGATTTATGAATTATATTTCAAATAACAGTTTTTTTCAAACTTGATTAACAATTTTCAAATTATGCAAAAGTATGGATGATAAATTAATGTTCACTTTCACTTTCTGGAAAAGTCAAACTTATATGTACTATAAGTTTGAAGACCTTTTGAATTTTTTTTGTTTTTGTTTTAGAAAAATGAAAGCTTATTGTGTTAATCAAATTAGATTTCAAAGAAAAGAAATTTGTGAAAAATAATTTATGTAAAAGAAAAGTAATAATTATTGCTTTTAACTAGTATAAAATCTATCTTTCTATTAATTAGTACAATAATGAGAAATGGCTGGCTATTGATAAATGACGCTGGAGAAATAAAAATAACAGAGGCTGCTTTCAAATAATTTATTCATTATTTATTATTATCTTTATATGCAAGAAAAAGAAATTTAAAAAAAATATCTATGAGTGCATTATTCGCATATATAATGAATTTATTGGCTTAAATGTTGTTTAGGAAAAATGACTATTTATATCAGTTTCAGAAATTATTTTCTTGAAATTTTTTTAGAGTGCATTTTTATTTTAGATTTTTCTGTCAAAATTAAATTATTGATATGAATGATAAGATAATAGAGAGCTTCTCTTTAAAACTGTACCAAATTGTTATTGTTAGGATTAAGATCTGTAATGACTCAACAATTACTGATCAAAATCCTTTAATCACTTATTTCAGACTATTGAATAAGAAATATCAAAATAAATGAATAATGTAGAGCAGTTAATTAATCTCATCCTTAACCAAATGTTAAAATGAAATCTTCTACTTTTCTTGGCAATTTTAAGTAATAGATAACATCTGATTCGATTCCTATAGACCTTCAGTGACCAGAATCGAATCAGGTATACAAGCTAAATATGTCGCTTGAAAACTTTTTCAAAGGGTAGAGTGCCTTCATGAACCTCGCTAATTCCTACAACCCCCTTTTTTTTAACCTTATTCACTACAATTAATCCTATATACTCCCTTGTATATATCACATTTCTTTCCTAACGCAAGGTTCTTATACCAAATATCGCTGCGGAGCAACACTACTGGTTAATTCAAAGGAAAATACTTGCGAGAACATTTGTGAAAATTTAAATAATTAATTTGGAATATTACTCTTAATTTCACTCATGAAGGTATTAGAACATTGACAGATCAAGTGAGTAATTTTATTTAGGAATAAAAGGAATGGTAACTCATTGAGGTAACTAATAAATAATGAATCAATTAAAAAACAAAAAGAGTATTCTTTGAAAAGCTTTAAAGAAAAATTGCCATGACTTATTAAGATTGAGGATTACGTAGAATCACAAGAACTCCTGGATTTATTGCAAAACATTTATCGAACCTATAAATAAAAACTTGCTTACTTTCTCTCATCAAATAGCAAAAAGAGATAATAGAAAGTAACAATTTGAATTGAGCAAGGAATATCATTTTTTGTAAAATTGAGATTATTTCGTTTGATACGTTTTCAAACTACTCACAAAATTGACTGAAATAATTTTTAATAGATACGTAGATTCTACTTCATAATTATTATAATGTTTACATATAGGAAAGAAATATTGGCCACCATATATTGTTGAAAAAAGGTCGGGGATATATATATATATATATGAGTGTACCTGTCCAAAATTATATATTAGTTAATAAAATGCTTATCTCGCTTGATCAAACGAGTCGCACAGAATTATTCTACTAAAATATTTCTCATTAGAATGTATATGTTATTGATAAATATAATCCCTTACTAAGTCCAAACTGTCAGGAATACTTCTTAACTCATGAAAAAAGTTCATATTTTATATTTCGAAATATTCAAACTTCCTATTTCTGCGATCAATAAGTGATGTTCCAAACTTTTTCTTACTCACATTTTGCGAACAAGAGCGGATTTTTTCGAAAGAGAAATTCGGTAAAAGCTTCCAAACTTTTTTGATTTGTTAAAATATTCTGGGTATCGAAATAAGATTCAGAAGATCAAAAGAAGCATTTTCAACGGTTACATTTAAAGCTTGGAAGAAAAAAAAAGGATGCATATTCTGTAGAAGGAACTCCCTATTTTCATCTCATATAAATCAAAGTGATAAAAGTATGTTTTATCTTTCTTGTCTGTCAAAAAATTTAATTTATTTTATGAAATCCTTTATCGTATTCTAGGGCTTATGTGGGATTTTATTTGCAAAAATATTATTATTAGATGGAATCTAGGATTTCAAGCTTCAGATCTAAGTTTAACTTTTTTATGTCATGCCCCCATACGTCATTACGTTGTTGAATTGTTTTTCTATGTGGAATTTTATATGGTAGCAATCATTGAAAGATGTATTTTTAGGTTTTTCTACATTTTAAGATGATATATATGTTTAGGTTTCTCGAGGAAAGCTCTTTTATGATATAATGAGACCATATTATTAATGGAGGTATATATTTTTATATAAATTATTTTTAGTTATTTCTTAAATATATATAAGTTATGATTCAGATAAAGTCATTAAGTATTTGAGTGTCTTTTTTTTCTTCAATTTTTACTAATATTCCTTTGAAAAAAGGTGTTCCGAATTTTTCTCGAATTTTTTATTTATTTTTGCACATTTTGATAATTGTTAAGTTACCTTTAGATGTTTTCATGTTACCGATTGGTCATTATATTGAATAACCTTAGAGTATATAAAACAATGACATCATTAGTTGTGAAATAATTTTTATGATTATGTGACTGATAAGAAAAACGCTAATTTAATCTTCTATTACAGCTTTATTAATTTACAAATTTGTATACACATACGTACACTATTTTAGAATATCGCAAATTCTTTTATGTAATTTTGTAGTGCTTAGCGGTTAGGATGCCTACTTCCTTAGCATATATTATTGGATATTTCTAAGCTTTAGTTAACTCTATTTTGATATTTTGTAAGTAATAACAACCTAGCTACTAAATTATACAAATCTTAGATGTTATATAAATTGAAGACCAGTGAATAAAAGAGAACAAGTAGAAGAAGGACAAATCTGCAGTAGCAATAATAATTTGGAGGTTCGAGTGTTAATTGATACGTTGTACTCACTATCATGGATGTTAAGTTTTTAATTTAGATAGTTCTTCTTGAACTCTTTGAATGGACTGATGAAAAACACTTGGAAAGTGATTGTATCTTTATTTTCGCAGGAATTTTATTGTTTCATTCTGAAAGAAAGGGACACTTTTTTTTCTCTTTGAGCCGACCCTACTTCCCTCCTGGTGACACATTTAAAAAAAGAGTTCACCACGATTTGACGAAATATTCACAAGAATTCAATAGACACATGCATGATTTCATCGGACACTCACCACACATCTCTGCAAAGACACTTCACACTCGCGACATACACACACATAACTGCATACACTCACACGAGCACACATACACCAACAGTTAGACATATTATATGTAACTCACAATACGTAATGTTCCCCAATTTACCAGTATCTACGACAGAACTTAACGCATCAGATCTCTCAGATATATCACTCTCAGTTATGTAACATTTAACTTTAGTTCCATTTGCTTCAATAAATTTCGGGAATGCACCGAATGAATTTTCATTGAGTTATTTGTTATCCATTCTATTTGATTTTCATATATACTCGGAGACCCCTTCCCGCAATACGATCAATTTGGCGTTGTTAATCTATAAATTCATAGTTTAAGACAAAATATAATTTTGAGATGGAAGTTCCGCTTCCTAAGGAATGCCAAGAGATCGTCTGAAGACTTGAAGGAGATAACGGATATAATATTTAGATGCTCATATATTCCGCATCATAAGGAAGGACGAGCAAAGGATTTTTCTAAATGACTAAATATATATCTTGAATGTTGGTTATGCTTATAATAATGAATAAACGGTTTAACTGTGATCATTTGATATTTAATTCAAATTTACTTAAAATTTATGGATCAAATACTAAGAAGTAGGTTAGCAAAGGAGTCAGAAGTTATTTTGCAATATTAATGTTAAATTTGAGGCATTGACAGTATTAGACAAAGTACTTTGTAAAGGTGTCTATGCACTTGCGAATCACACTTGCGAATGTGTACACAGAGATGTACACATTTCAAACCAACTGCTCAGTAGCCACTCATGACTAAACATCTCTTGATGTTAAGAATGATATGGCATCGTTTCAAAGTGTTTTATTTATGTGACTGATAAGAAAAATCGCTAATTTAATCTTCAATTACAGCTTTATTAATTTACAAATATGTATACGTAACACATGGATCAATAAGTTCCGAGACTAACCCAGAGATGGTTCTCGTAGTAAGCCAGTAACCAAGACTTTCTAGAGTACGAACCTTTGCTTGAAACGTGTCAAAATTTTAAGTCGATCGGACCAGAAACAGCTGAGTTATCGAGGTTGGAGTAAAGTCGTTTTGTAGTTTGTTTAAAAAATGGAAAAAACCGAGTTTCGTGTTCTGATAAAACATTGTTTTTTAATGGGTAAAAACACCGTGCAAGCGAAACAATGGATTGAAAAATGTTACCCGGACTCTTGTCCATCAAAAGCAACGATTTGTCGGTGGTTTGCCGAGTTTAAACGTGGTCGTACCGACACAAATGACGCGGAACGCTCGGGTAGACCTGTGGAAGCCGTTACACCGGAAAATGTGAGTGAAGTGACAAAAATTATAATGAAAAATCGTAAAGTGAAGCTCCGTGAGATTGCTGAGATGACACAGATATAATATGGAAGTGTATTTACTATCCTTCATGAAAAATTGAGCATGAAAAAGGTTTTTTCCAAGTGGGTGCCGCGATTGCTTTCGATGGAACAAAAACAGCAACGAGTCGATGATTCAGAAAGCTGTTTATCGCTATTTACTCGTAACAAAAAAGATTTCTTGCATCGTTACGTGACCATGGACGAAACATGAATACATCACTACACTCCAGAGTCGAAGCGGCAGTCATCTGAGTGGCGCACAGCTGGCGAAAGCCGTCCGAAGCGTCCGAAAACGCAGCAGTCAGCTGGCAAAGTCATGGTGTCAGTTTTTTGGGATACGCATGGCGTGATTTTCATTGACTACCTCGAAAAAGGTAAATCGATTAACAGTGATTATTATATTGACTTGCTGGTGCGTATGAAGGAGGAAATCGCAAAAAAAAAAAAAACGCCCGCACAGTCTCGGGACTGATTGATCCATGTGTTATACGTACACTATTTCAGAATATCGCAAATTCTTTTATGTAATTTTGTAGTGCTTAGTGGTAACTATATACGTATCATTAGATGGATAAAATTTAAGCTGGTAAAATGAATCTTTCAATACCAAATAAGATATGTGTAGTATAATAAAATAACTTACTATTCAATGTGTCTTGAAACACAGAAAGTAATATTTTAACAGAGCGAAGATCACTTGTGCATTTCTTCAAAGCATCTCAAGGTATTTTAGACTTAATTTATGATACAGTAAGCTTTACATATAATTTTAATATATATATATATATACAGAGAGTGAGAGATAAATAGATAGATATAGTGAGAAAGTGAGATACACTTGATTGCACAAGAAATAATGAAAATATCTGAACAAAGGAATATTTACAACAATGATGATGCAATAGTCAATTGGTTATCTCACAAGATCGCGGTCAGTTTCGTTTCCATTGAGTCATGCATACGCGTCCTGATGCCACTAAAGACCCACCGTGTAGTGGGAGTGATGCACATTAAATCTATTGACACTCGAAGTATTCCCCTAAGCTTAGTGTGGAAAATTGAAGAGGGACTACCAGCTCAGGTGTTGTCGTTTTCCCTTGAGTGAAATTTATTAAAAATAATTCTAGTGTTGCTTTTTAGCGTGATGTCAATAACCAGTCAAGGAATTAAAGAACCAAATATTAATGAAAAGCATTGCATTGTTGTATCTTATTACCTTTTAACAGACTGTGTATGATCTTGATTTTTCAGATATGGTTAAAATGGGTCAATTCACGCAACATTTTCTATATTTCCGTCATGCGGAAAATGGCCAAGTTTAAGGGAAGAATTTAAAAATATTAGTCGTACAGTTCCGTTTTTTTGTGTTTATAATTAAAGTTTTGTTATAATTTCTAACGGAATATTTTGTCAGAAGAATTATTCAAAAAACTTTTTCTTGACAACTGTTCAGCATTTTTTATATTTTTGGAATGTTTCAAAAAGCTTCACATAAAATTTTAAAAAAAGCAAACCCTAACGAAAGTTTTAAAAATTGATCGCTGTAAAATAATAATGATAATAATAATCATGCAAATGTACTCACAAAAATTAGTTACTGTACGTTGAAAATAAATTATTTGGATACCACCAGGTGGCACATTGTCTCGTGTAAGTGAGAGCGCACGGGTTCATGGGTAACTTTTCAGAGTACACTTGGGTCTTGACCGTGTATGGCGAATTGTTTCTTGTTTTGATGTAATTTCTCCTGATCGCAACAGCGGGTTAAGTTAAGATATGGACTGTTTGGAAGCCTTGTATAATTTGTAAATTGTATAATTATTTGTTTATGTGTAATTGGTGCATAGAGAATGTAAATAAATGTGGTTTTAAAATAATTGCTCTCCCTGTTTTGCTCGGTGGATTATTGTTCTCGAATACTGTACAACCAGACAGTTTCTTAAAAACGTTCCTTACATTTAGCCAATTTTAACATTACGGAGATAGGAAAAATGTGCATGAAATGACGCCGTAAAATAAAACTATCCTCAAGTAAAAGACGAACCAAACTAGCAAAACATTCTACTGCGAAAACTTGCACAAAATGTGTCTAGTGGCATGGATTTAACGGAAAATTACCTAAAATATATTGTTATGATTTTAAAAAAAGGATGTTTTTCTACTTATGTATCAATTCAGCGTTTTAAAATAAAAGAAGAAATTTGGTTTAGTTTCCACATTTGACGCGAAATTTGTAATTGCGATGATTCACCAATTGTTTTTGTTGAATTCAGTATCAGGTCACACACCGTTTTTCATTTATTTTGCCTCTTTTGCGCTTACAAAGAAATATTACTACTTGTTTTATCGAATTAGAGGGATCTCTTCTGTGAATAGAAATCTTACCAACTTTTTTTTATCTATTATAACATTATTCTTTTCCATAGGCTCTCGCGAATGTTTTGAGACTATTATCGGTTAATTAAAATCTCTGGAATATTAATTCGCTTTTGGACACTATTTTATGCAAAAAAAAGTTTTACCTCATATATCCATGTGTTTCATTCCAAGTCTTAATATCGATTATGGTTGCTGGTACGAGTTGAAAGATATGATTGATTGCACAACCATAAAAGTTTTAAATTTTTGAAGGAAAAAAAAGGTTCCTTTGATTTAACGGTGAAAGAAAGTTGGATTCATTACACTTAAATTCAGTGAGAGTATGCAGCTGTCTTAAAGGGAAGAAACAGTTGATGGATATGAATGGCGTAGCAAATAAAAGAAGGAAATACTCATATTAACACCACTAAGCAATTTCTCAATGCTGTTATCACGATCTACAATCATATTGTTAAAGATCCGTCCGAAAAATAAGTTAGTAGTTTTTTTTTTTTAATTCTTTCATGCGGCGTTTTACGGAGTTAACGTTTCTCCGTCGATACTCATTAATTAATATGAATTTTAAGACCACACTAATTGTGAGGGATAAATTACATTTTCCCCGCCGAAAATCGTGTGCATCTCTGTTCAGCCATCAAGATTACAGCAATTCCAAGAACTCTCATTTTGTCCTTGAGAAATCACTAAAATGATTGCCAAATTCATCGCCAAGGTTGAAAAATCATTATTTAAGCTATTCTTGGTATTCAATGAGATCTCTGTGAAAACCATTTCTTTTTTATATCAGTAATGTTGCTGGGAAGCTTCATCGCAGGTTCTTAATCTTTTAATATTTCAATAACTTTAACATTAAAAAAAAAACACTAAGTGACAGAAAATTTATCTTTTTTGTGAGATTGTTCTTTATAATTACAAATGATTTTTTATATAATAATTATAGTATGTTTTTCGATCTATAAATTTCTATTAACGATTTAGTACTGTTTTGGATCATGTTAATTCAATATTATTATAATTTATTTTTAGTTAGCTTTATAATGTAAGATATTATTAATTAACTTCATTATTCATTTCAATTTATTACTTTTATTAAAATTGGTTCCATTAATTACTTTTATTACTATGATTTTATTTTTTAATTTAATTTTGTCTTGTTAAATATTTTATATCTGATTTTATTATTTCTAAATGATTTAATTGATTCAAATAATCACTTTTGTTTAATTTTATTTCATCAATTAATTCTGCTAATCGTTTCATTAATCAACGTTATTATAATCGTTTCATTAATTATTTTCATTTTACAGATATTGACATTTCACTTTATTACTCTTGTTTTCATTAATTAAATTTATTTTATTTAATTTATTAGTCTACTTAACTTTCTTTAGTTTTATTCACTTATTTCATTAATTAATTTTAATACACTTAATTTTGTTTCATACAATAAAAAATTATTTTATTATTGATAAATATGAGCCGTCGAGGTAACTCCTGATACATATCAAATATCTATCCTGGTGGGAAAAATTATTTATCCTACACGATTTTAAGCTTATAATCTTTCTCATGATATTATAATTCACAGAATTAAGTAAGAATTTACTCTTGCAAAGGATGGATAGAAACATGTTTTAAATTCAACCTATCAATGTTGGATTTCTTACCAAAATATCTGACTTGTGTAATAATTCCTTACTTTCTCACAAAAATTCTGGCCAATATGTTCAGCATATTATTCCTAAAACCTCAAGCCAATATATATTTATACCTGAAGGTAACACAGATAGACGTCACAGGGAATATCTCCTATTGGCAGAGTTACTTTCAAAATTAATCAAAAAATGGCTTTAAATCATTGAAAAGAAATTAGAATGAAGGAATGGAATTGAACGGAGTGCGATTATCCAGTATCTTTTCCTGACAACGATCATTATGTGCTTGTTTTCCCAGAAAATTAATCAAAATTCGGACATTAATTTCCAAATCAAAATATTATTTTGATGTGGAAAGCTTGCATTTTTAGAGATGGTTAAAGAATCGAAGAAATGAAATGTTTTGTTGATTAAAACAGGTTATTAAATGCTCCTGAATGATGTATGATGCCTATTCTCTGCTAAAATCGCTTATGGTTCTTGGAAAAATTTCAATGAACACTGAAACTTATATTTTCATGTGATACTTCCACTAATAGCTGTATTACCTTCGATAAGGAAATACTACTTGCATGTGAATTTGTGTGTGTTTATGTCATTTGTTTATTACATTTAATATTAAGTTTTTTCCGCTCTTTCTCATTACGTGTCATCGCCTTTCTTATAGCCCGGTCAACATATCACCAAACCGGAAGTGGATTGAGTAGGTATTGGAGTCAACACAATATGAACTTTGCTTCTTTTCTTATTTTCATTCAACTCATATCAAATAGAAATAAAACTTTATTCATAAATATAATACAACTGTTTTTTTTCATTGCATCTTTTCCTAAGGGATATGTAAATTTGTGGAAATGATTTTACCGAAATGAGGAAGTGGCTATATTACCTTTACTAGGCATATTGGCTGCGAAATGAAGTGTTTCGTAAAATAATAAATTTGAAAATGAAAGTTTAATGTTAAAACCCGAATTATTTTAAAACTTGTGGAGAGGAACGATAGTTGAAACAGATACATTTTTTTTTTCACTTTCTGATTTTTATTACGGTCATCATAACTTTTGTTTGATATAAGAGAAGTCGAAACACCCTGAAATATATTTTTTGAATATTTAATTTTCCACCATACCATTTGCTGTTCTAAACTAAAATACATAAAATCATTCAAATGTATTAAATGTTACATACAATTAGTAACATATTGCATTTCTTAATCAATAATAAGAAGACATTTTTTTCTTTAAAATATGGAATACTGTGAAACTTTGATTTTTCTCAGAAAATAATTGTTCGCATTCTCCATTAAATGAATTTCAAACTTGAAAACCAATGAAGTAATTTTAAACAAAAATTGTAAAATAATACTTAGATTGATAATAACATAAAAAATAATAACTACGAAACATATTGTTTACAAACAAAAAATAAGATATGCAATAACTTCAGAGTATATGAGAATCATTAATTTTCCAATTCAAAAGAATAATAATTATAATTACTGGTCCGCACTCCAGCAACTTCTTTTGTTCTTCCTCTTGAAATACTTTAATAATCCTTCACAAAACAAGCATTCAAAAGTAACAAAGGTAGGTTAACACTTTCAACAAAGTGAACCAAACAAATAATTATACGATAAAAAAAAACGCAAATTGGTATTCTATTATTAAAATTAAAGCAGTCGATAAAATATTAAGCAACACAATAACTAAAATTGACGATAATATTTTTTGTTCAGATATTAAAATAGAATCAAACAAAAATTTTAAAATAAATATATTTTAAAAGAAATATAACTATTGATACCTTAAAATAAATATCAATGTTTACAAATTACTATAACATAAACAATGATTAAAATGTTTTAATCGTCTAAAATTTGAAATATATATCGATTGTTATTTTGATTAGCTTCTGTGTGTGCAGGGAATTTTGTTTCTTCGCAACAGAAAGCAGATTCATTCTTTAAACCTACTACATTAAATATTTTATAAAGTAATTGTATAACATTGATATAATTATTATTTTTTAATAAATATTGCTAAGTTTTGTAAGTTTTATAAAACATAAAGGTCTCGATTGATTTGAATTTCAAATTATTAATGAAATATATCACATAATTATATCTATTGTTCTTTTGCTTTTTCGATCTGTAAACTTTTTTAATGTACCTTTCTTTATGAAATTCCTAATCAACTAATAATAAATTACCTAATTTAAGTACACAAGACATGATTTTCGTAAAGGCTCTCAGCGTTAATAAAGAAAAAATGGCTTTAATGAGTATATATTGGTTAAGTTATTTGAAAATAACACTTAAAATGATTTTATGAATAAAGAAGTAATTAATTATTTTCTTTATTTAATTACTTCAAATTCTTATATTTTTGAATTATAACATAAATCAAATTATATCTTGAGATTTTAACCTTTTCAAGGGGGGAGGGTGTTATTTTTATATCACATTTTTAACAATCTAAAAATCTCTGTAAAATATGCTTTTTTCACACATATTTTTTTTCAAGTGATAGCTTATAATTTATTTAATTAAACAGGATGACAGAACCATGTATAAAAATTACTTCTTTGAATCTAATGAAAGTTCCAAATAAGTAGTTGTCTTACTCCGTGTAGAAATGTTTCTGAAATGATTTTAAAATTTTATATTCATATTTTTGCAATAATTTTCACTTTCAGAAATAAAAATACTATATCATAAAGTTCTAATTTTTTAAAGTGTATAGTGATTTTAATATTTCCCAAATTAACGAAAATAACATACTTTCTTATGAAAGTATTCATTATTTCTTTGAAAGATTACGAAACAGTGTGTGTGTACAAATAAGATGTTCTACAGGAGCGGTTGCATATAAAGAGACGAAATTCTGCATACACGTATAAATCCAATGTCAGTACAGTACTAAGTTCAAACAATGATAAACTAGGGAGTTAGAATTTACACTTAACAACATTTAACTTAGATAAGCTTTTTTCACGCATATAGCTCTCGTAATTGCCTTTTTAGAGCCAAATTTCTAGATTCCAGGATAAAATCAAATAAATAAATATAAGTACTTTTAAATCAAACTTTCTCTTAAAATTGTACTAAAATGTATAAAAACAATATTTTTAAGTGTAAAATAATATATAAGTTATAAAATCTTAAGGTTCTAATACCTCATATAAGTAAATAATCATATTTATTTTAACGATAATAAACTCGGTATATTAATTGAACAACCCAATTATTTATAAATTTTACATTATTTCGTATTTAAAGAAAAAATATATTTTTTTTTACTTTTTTGCTCTGTTTTAAATAAATTCTTGATTTTAAAATGTTTTATTAGTTATATTAATTTAATGATGACATAGAAAATAATAAGACATTTAATAAATTTACTACCTGTTGAGACTTCACTTTAAAATAAATGCTACCGATATTTAATTTGGAATTAGGAGACAAAAATTTTGATGAAAAGAAGATAACACAAACATTCAATAACTTAGACTCTATTAAACGTCGTACTCTTGAATATTTTTATTAAGGTTAATTATGAAAGATTTATTTAAAATAAGTCAATTAAAAGCATTTTTTCTCAATTATTTCTTTAGATATAAAAAGATATTAAGAGTTATATAAACTGAATATTTGAAGAAATCATTATTGAGCAAAATTGTTGAAATTCAGAAAACAGTTGAATTTCGAAATACGAACAACTAGGGAGAAATAAAAGCTGCCATGATAATCCACCACTCTACGAACTAAATAATAAATTTTTTTAAAACAATACTTTATTTTCAAAGCATTTTTTATTTTTACATCTTAGCTTTAACCAGAAAACATGTTTATAACTGTACAGTGAAACCCAGAGTGAATGTGATCAACAACTTGATAAATAACAACAAAAAATTAATTTGACCTGCATCTAATGGAAAAAATTAATTAAAAAGTCAATGGCTTTCTGAAAGAGGATACCATGTCACTCTACAGAAAATTAAATAATAAAATAGTTCACGAAATTAAATAAAATAAAAACAAAACAAATTAAATAAAAACAAAATATGTGTGAGTAATTGGATCAATGCTTAGCGAATTTTAATAACGTGAAAAAAATTATTAATATTTCAAAATAAGAATGTCAATTAAGAAGAAGATAAGAATTTTCACAATTTCTCTGAGCAACTATTCCTTCAGATAAATTATAAGTAAATTTTCGTCAAAGATTAAGATGATCTTAAGAATTAAGAATACTAATCCGTGTTTGAAACATGACAAATATTGATTAAAATTCATAAGATCGTATCTGATTGCATAAGAAATTGTATTAATGGTCAAATAAAAAAAGTATAAGCATTTTTGTTCCTTGTGTGTGTGAACTTTATTCGAAAATAAAGTTGTGACGTTGGGCTTTTCGCGGTTTTCTCTTTACTAACCTTGGGGACTTTAATTAAGATTGATTGCTTAGAACTAAGCAATTTATTCCCAACCAAAATGAAATGTGATTAGTTAAATTAGAGTCAGGTAGAAATAAAGTGAAGTGAAGTAGATAGGAAAGTATATAGGCAAAGCGAGATTCACACGATAGAGGCTGAGTGTCATTAGCGTTGAGTATATGCCTTATAGGTGGTAGATGATATCAAGAGCGGATACGGGTGAGAGTGATCGTGACGAACCAAGAATCAAGTCAATTTCAACCGGGAAAGTTGTGGTAAGATAATTTTAATTCAGTATTAGTGGGACAGGCAAATATATCCTTGGAGAGCAAGTGTTCATTTGTCATTATAATGCAAGTCTGTGGAATAAATATTGTGCGTGAGATTTGCCTAACGTTTTCTTGTATAAGTTACTGACCTTTTAGTCTTAGTATATTTGATTGAGTTATGACACAAGAGGCGAATAAGAATACTATACCACCACAAAGTAATTTTAAGAAATGAACTTTTCCTCTTTTCAAACTCAATTAAAATTATTAAAAATTACTTTTATAATTTATGTTATATTTAAGCCACTTACACTTTTAAAAATATTCAATATAATAAATTTAAAAATCAATCAAAGAGTATACAATGTTTTGATACAATTCATATTTATTTAAATTATGTACCAGTGGTCTTAAAAGTTCATTCCGAAAGTAAAAGCGTACTCTATTAAGGGAAATCTAAAGGTCAGACACACAGACATGCAATTGAAAAATTTATATTAACCATAGTAGAAAACGTTTTATGATAAGAAGGAGCTCCCTTGATTTAGAAGATCGAAAATGGAATGAATAATGAAGTAAACGATTATTCGTTAATTAAAAAGAAAATTCTAATTAAAAAGCAAAAAGGTAAAAATGAAGACCAAAGACAAATAGTTGATGAAAATAGATCTCAGTTTCAGCAGGAAGAGCTTGAATCTAAATTGAAGTATAAAGATCAGAAGTTAGCTAGAATTCAGGAAGAAAATAATAAGTTAACCCAAGCCATACTTGAACAACAACATACTTGAATCCATTAACAGAGAAATGGAAGAAATGCAGATTGAAAAACAAGGGGAAGAGGAAAAAACAACACGATTGGAGATTCGACGAGAGGAATTACTGGGAAAAGAAAACAACGTTACAAGAGAAAATATTTCCATTGGAGAAAGAGAGGAAACAGTACAGAAAGTGCATATTAAGTCAAGAGAAAATATTTATAATTTACTAAGCTAACTAGAGGAACTGAGAAAGGAAACATGCGTTTTAACTAAAAGAAAGAAGAAAGGGTACATTTCCATTTCGCCGGTGCAAATGATAACTTCACCAAAAATGATATTACTAACGCTTAAATGAATATGTGTTTACTGTGTGTTGTCGCCAATAAAGGTTGATTGACGAGATTTGTGCTGGCAAAAGGGAAAAGTACCAAAGAGAGCAGAGGGAGTGCTTTTCAAAATTAATCCCATACTAAATCCAATGCAGTTGCGAACAGATGAAGTTTTGGGACAGATAATTAGGTGAACAGAACTAGTGAATAGATGGTTTTCACCCGAAAGGAAGAAAAGATAAATTTTAAAGCAAAACGTACAATTCTAATGCAAGGGAAGAAACATCATAAAAGATATCACGTACTTTTCCAAAAGGAAGAAAATATAAGTATCACAACAAGACGAGAGGTTCTACCTGAAGAAAGAAAAAACAGTAAGGTGTACAGAAAGAAAATAGTAATTGAACTGCCGGTAGGATGGTACCCCTTTATAAAGACTATATTTTATTGCTGCCTAAGATGATGGCGAAAACCAGTCCCCTTTGACCCAGTGGGTGTGAATGATTTCAGCCGAAGAAGTTCCCGTCCTACAATGAAGTGAAAAGGATGGTATTCGAATTGTTCTTGCCCAAAGAAATGATAGGGGGGAGAACATCCTCCTTTATACCATAGTAAAAAAAAATTCTGATTTCGAGAAAAAATAATGCATAACGGAAAAAGAATGTGTAGCTATCATTTAAGCAGTGAAAAAACTAAAATGTTATCTGAATGGAAAGCAAAAATTTATTATCCATACAGACCGTAACCCCTTTGTCTGGCTCAAAACAAATGCAGGATTAACTCACGTGTTATACGTTGATCTCACGCACTACAATCATTTAATTTCGAAGTCATCTATAAACCTGGAAGAAGTCATGTTAATGCAGCATAATTGATTAAAAAGTACCCTGATATAGTTGATTTATGTATAATTGATTAAAAATTAGTATATTCTTTTTGTCTATAGGTGTGTTATTGTTTCTGCTCTATATTGAACATTAAATTTTCTTTATTTTTCTTTTTCTAAAAAAGAAACATGTGATATTCTTCCTTTTCAAAAATAAGTCCAATTTCTAATAATTCATATCATAAGGTTAGACAAGAATATATAAATATGTTATAAATACATTTAAGTTAAATTTTCAAATTAGCACAATTGATATATTAGAAACTCTGTTATCTGGAGCGTACTGTGTTATCTAAATCATATTGAGTGATTTAAATCGTACTGTATCGTTTAAAACGTGCAGTAATATCTCCCATTGACATTTAAAATAAGTTTAGATGATTTGTAAAGAACAGAACTATCCCTTTATTAGAAACAGTACTCTGTAGAGAAAGGAAAAGTTTGTATTGAACGTCACTGCACAAACCATTTCTGCAATCAGATTCGGAGACTGAGATGCGCGCTCACCGACCAGCGAGCTAAAGCGAACAAGGAACAAGTTTTGAAAATTATGAAACAGAAAAAGAAAAAAAAAAATAATGTAGATGGCGAATGTTTACAGGATAAATAAAAATAAATGCCTCTTCTTTTTTTTTTTGCACTTATCTCTAGCCTGACTGTTTTCGTGTCTAATATGTTACACATCTCTTATGTTTTGCCCCTGTCTTGCAGAAGTGGCCCCAGCGCTCTCTATTGTCGATATTGTGAACTGCTTTAATGATATATGAAGTTCCCCTTTACAATGAATAAAAATGAGTAAAATTTTTGTTTTTTCGATCCATAGACCGCTTTTAATCGTGTTTTATATCTGCAACAAACTTTTGGAACTTTCAGTATATATAACAGATTTTATTATGGATTATTACTGGAATTTTATATATGCATATTGTTGAATTAAATATTTGGTAAAAAATCCGAGAGGTTTTTTCCTAACTAACCAATGAAATTTATGCAAACAATTTTCCTATTGCTACGTTTTCTTCTATTTTTACACTTTTATAATAAGGAATTATTTTCTGCGTTTTCTGAAATAAATAGCTGAAGAAGATAAGACTTCACCTTTTGTCTTAATCTTCAGAATCGTGTATTTCGAATTAACCATTACTTGTAATATTTTCACATGAGTCGATACTAGTATAATATTCCAATTTTTAATGTTAAGTCTTAAATTTTTGTCATTTTCCAATACTCAGTTGTATGCAATATATCTACTCTTTTATAATTCGTATGCGTGGTTGGAGATCAAAGTTATGAATTAATAAATTGTCAATCCTAAAATTTTTTAATTGAAAAACTATTTATTTGCATAAATCCGATAAGTAGCTCTGACAAAGTACCAATAAAAATTTCAGCTCATAAAACTATCGTTATTTAATTTGTTTTAAAGGCTGCAGCTTGAAAATAAAATCAAATTTAATTGAAGAAAATTCACTATTTTAAGAAAAATAGATTATATTCTACTAAAAGTTTACGCTAGACATTCAACTAAACTTTATTTTCAATAAAAGTATAGAAAATTTCTAATTAAGGCTTTCCTTAAAGTTCTCCGATTGGAAACGCAATTTTAAACTTTTTTTGAAATGTGTAATTTTTGAATGCAGAGAAAAATGAATTTTATGATGATTCGTAAACTTTATATGAAATACTTTAATTAACTGCTTCAGCGAACTAATTTGGCAGATTTTTTTTTAAAAGCTACCATAAGCTATCGTGTAAAAATTTCGCGGAAATATTTTGAATTGAAAATAAAAAAATAAAATATTTCAAACATGGAAGTTTACTTAAAGAAATTTTAATTTCATAAGACTGATAGTCTCGTTTCATAATTAAATTAATCAAGAGTGAAATGATATTTTTCATCAAAAAATAAATTCATTGCTTTGAAGATATTCATAATTTTCACCAAAGTTTCAGTTTTAATTTTATTTCAAGAATTTTTAAAAGTAATTATCTTTTTTCATTTTAATATAATAAAGAAATTAATCATGAAACTCACTGATTATGTGTAAGATGTTAGTATTTCACCAAAAATGACACGTTTGGAAAAATTAATTCCCTGCGAGGCGAATGAGGAGAATAAATGCGGAGTTCTCCTATTAAAATAAATAATATATGGTATATACCATTTTCAATTATTTATGATCATAAAATAATTTTAAGAAATTTTAAATTAATAAGGTAAACGAGGGGTCAGATTATTGTAATTGGTGTTCATGAATTATATAGTATATATCAAAGAAGTTCCATCTTCATAGAATGTGATCAAAATAATCTTTCTGATTGGATGATTGCTTAAGGATCTGACTTCACTGTAAGATAAGAGGACCAATCTGCTGTATGTCAACCGCACTCAGAGCAATGCTAATATTATAAAACTAACATGTTCTAGCAGCTTTAGCACTGTTTACTCTCTGAACATAATTAAATAATTTAAAAACCAAAAATTAAAATATTTTTCTTATTAAAAATCAATTTTTTCGCATTGATATTTCACCACCAAATTTTCCAAGCGAAAAAAGAGTGGCGATAGCTCTTCCTCTGAATAGAAGTCTTAAGTTTATTTATTGATAGTATAATAACGTCGCACTTATAACGTAAACGCTGTTAAAGGCGGATCGTGTAATTTAGAACAACGATCAGTGATGGGGACGACATATGTAATCTCAGTCTTCTTTCTAAACTTCTATACCACACCTCATGGAAGACTTGAAACCTTAACAGACTTCATGGACTTAAATATCGCTATACTACTGGTCTTTAGCTGCATGAGGGCTCGAACTCATGACTGTAAGGAAATATTGTTGAGCTGCCACTCTGCTACAGCGGCTGTTTTAGAAGATTTGGACTTGTGATTTTGAGTTCGCAAGCTGAGGAAGAAAAGATTATTAATACGATTACTATTTATATTAAAATACAATAAAGATTATTAATATGATAATATTGAGTTTTTAAAAATTTTTGGGAAGCTTCACTCGATGACTTAAAATTAAGTGTTTGTCATTTTTTTTTTGTTCAAACCGTTTTCATTAATTGAGAAAAAAGGTGCAAAAATAAGATATGTCTCATTTTTGCATTTTTGAATTTGGTGAATATAGCTGTTTTGATCTGTAAAAGAAGTAAATATAAATATAGTATTGATAATCGCCATTAGGAAAATATCAGGAATATAAATTTTTCTGGCATGTCTTCTTTACTTTCATTTCCCTTTAATCAATAATTTGTTAATATAGACTTACCTGGCTCTAGCATTATACCCAGAATACAATTGTTTACTTCACCCGTGAACAAAAAGTTGTGTTTGTATGAATGGGAACATAGAAAAAACGTTAAATTCTCCTTTGTGGAAGCATTATATGTGTATGTCGCATTATACGTAATTTACTATACGTCACATGTATTTTTTACATGATTTTTTTTTTGCGTGTTTTTCTAATGAACGTATCTATCACGTAAAAAAAGAGTTAAATATATATATATATATATATATATATATATATATATATATATTTAACTGGACTATATATTATATATATATATATATATATATATTTTACTGGACTATATATTATATATTTAACTAATTAATATATATATATATATATATAGTGTTGCTATTTTAAGATACAACTGAGTTTAGATAATGGTAATTTTATTACTAAATTATTAATTAAATCCGTTAAAAGTGTAAAGGATGTATTAATTATGATAGTAAAAAATTGGTCTTTAGTAATTTAGATATTAATATTAATGAAAAGAATGACTTGAACTTTTTTTTTAAACAAAATGATATTATTATGATGGATCCATTATTATTTAGGTAGACAAAGTACCTAATAATTATGGTATTATAAGTTAAAATAATCTTCCGTAATTTGAATAATTAACAAATTGAGAATAATACTTCATTTACAGTTGTTACCAATAGTACGAAAGAAGGTTCGAATAGTATTAAACGACGTTATAAGAAGGCAAGTGTCACTTTTAATAATGTTATAGTTCCTAAAAAAATTTAAAAGCTATATATTCTTACAACATCTATAAAATTTAAAAAAGTAGCTAATGCTTGTTATACTCATATTATTCTAAAAGTTAAAAAAAATACCAATAATTATACAAAATATTATCGAGTATTATTGAACAAAATATTATAAAGAGTGTTACTGGAGATTTTTACATTTGTTACAAAGAATGCTAATATAAAATATATACCGATAATAAACAGTTTTTTGCTTATACAGCTATGATTACGAAGATATTTCTTATTTTATTGATATGAATGATCTAATTAAGAAAATATCTCATTTCTTGAAATAATTTTAAAAGGGATTTATAAGAAATTTAATTTTAATAAGCTTTTAGAAAGTATAATCAATTTGATTCCTTATTTCAGACAGTGTTAACGGAAAATTGCATAGTTTTTAAAAATTAAAAATGTAAACAAATAAAGGTGATCCTGAATGTAATTGTTTAGCTAGTATTTATCAACATTATTAAGAAGATAATTTATATAATGTTACTGATTTTATAATGTTGAGATATATTGACGATGTTATTTTCTTTAAAATTAAGGATTATAATAAATATTTTTAAAAAATCTTTTTATCCTGAATATGTAAATGTATTGCATACTATTATTAATGTAAATTATGTGGAATATTTAGACATTTTCTTAAGATTAGAAAATAGTAACATTTAGAGTAATATTTACAATAAATGAGTCATATTCTCTTTCAGGAAACACAAATTTGAATCAGTTAGTTCTTTAAATATAAAGATATTAACACATAAACTTATTTTGTTACCAAATTTTACAGAATATTAGAATCCTGTCAAAAATAGAGGTAATTTATTATAACAAGGATAATTTTTATAAAATATGTTTGCTAGTTAATTTTCCTATTATATAATTATATACCGAAAAATACTGTAATTATTATATATCTTTAGTTTTTTTTCACCTGTTTAAAAAACTTTAATTTTTATGCTTTTAAATATATTTTTGAATATTTACAATTATATTTTTAAACATTGTTTAATTATTTTCTTTATTATATATAT
>BMAW01125860.1:0-57932 GCA_019974015.1 Nephila pilipes | reverse complement strand
CACATGGGAGGTAGTAAATAAATGGCTTCATTAATCTTTTTGATGAATGATTTTAAAAATGAGCATAAATATACAAAAAAGAATTTAATGGAATATTTTAAATTGGAAAAAGAAATTGCGATTCCTTTTTTTTATTCTTTTTTTTCATTTTATTTTTACTAGTGTACTGTGAGGGAATTTATTTCTATTTTGTTTACTGTTCCACGTTATTATAAAGTAATTGTTGAATTGTGATGGGTTGGATCCATAATACTAATATAAAAACATATTTCTTAATACGAAGCCTGATATACGTTTCTCAATACGTATTTCTCAATACGACTGGTCTGTCGAGGGCATCCTGAGCCTGATCTTCGTGTAAATGACATCTCTCAGATCCATTTGCCCCAACATTCCTCACAGCACAATTAGAGCGGCTTAATTGACGAGCGACTCGCCTAGCTGACCACCCAGCTTCCATCATGCCGATGATTCTCCCCCTCTCAAACTGCGACAGCTGCTAATATTGTCTTCGAAAACGGCGTAATGGCATGTCTACCTCAGCTCTTCCTATGTAAACGATTCAGTACACTCAAACAAGATTTTGGTTACCTGTTTTATACTCCATGGAGAACGACATTAAACGCCCTCTACCGGCTATATGTAATGCGGAATTACGCTGCATTTCTAATCATTTGCATATCTCCTCGATTTGTACCTTCATGCCAAGTTTCGTTACGATCCCGCAATTATTTCTTGTTGAGCTAATTTTTTTTTGTCCATGAGTGTATATATATATATATATATATATATATATATATGTGTGTGTGTTTGTGTGTGTGTGTGTGTGTACGTATGTGTGGTTAATTATCTCATTCGACAAATAAAATTTCCTTACTCCGATCTGTTTTCAAGAGAAACAAATAATTCAGTTTGATCACTGAATTTAGTGAACTAGAAATGTAATTTAGAAATTTTTTTCTCCGTATCTTCATTTTTCTTAAGCGCACTTGTTTATAATATATCGCAGAATTTCTGAAAAAATAGTAATGGATAATGCTATGAACTTCGAGAAAGGCTTTACTTTACCTCCGTGAAATATAATATTATTCTCATAAAATATAACTCCAATGCATCATTTTCGTTCTTTTATGAGGAAGGTGCTGTGACAATAATACATGAAAATAAACATTTTTTCTTCTTTTGGTTGAACTAGAAGTAAAAGTATTGATTAGAAATTAACTAATTTATTATTTATTTCAACAGAATATTGCATTAGTATACTGTTACATATTTTTTGTGCATGTAAAATGTAGAATTATATGTGTAAATCGTTCCTTTTACAAAACACTCTTGTTATAACGTTTTATGCTAATGTTAATGAGTTATTTTCTGCTTTATAGTCAATATTTATTTTATGCCCGAAGTGTATTGTCTCCTTTTCATAATTTCAAAATTTCCATAAGACCTTTTATTTCATTTCAAAATTTTCTTATGCGCATTCATTTGCCACACTTTGATGCATTTCAATTCATAATATTTTCCTGAATAGCAGGTCTAATTGGTCTTAAACATAGAATTTCAGTTTTTACTCTTCATAATTAGATGTTCTTGTATTTTTTATGCTTATAAAAAATAACGAATTATTATAACCAATTCGTTTTTATCTACTGTATAAAATTATAAAAATAAACTTTATTATATATAGCATTACCGATATGATTTAAAGATCTAATAACATTACTATATTCTTATGAAGATGTATAATAGAAAATAATTTAAAATGACATGAATATTGATCTCAGCATTTACTTTTTTCTTCTATTAGGGAGTTATTTTTATCCAGCTCCATGGAGAATAAATGATATTTAAGCTATCCTTAACTTCCTTCTCTTAAATGATGTTTACGCTACTTACAGATTTTCAAATTCATTGCTCTATAGTTGGTTTCTTTCGGCTTAGGTAAAGTTAATTTTTAATTCAGTCAATAATATGTGTTCATAATATCCATTGTTACTTACGTACTTTAATTAAAGATATTTTAATATATTTATTGGAATAAACCCTAGATAATCGTTAGTTTGTATTAGTATAAAGAAAATGTTTTAAAAACAAATGAATTTTGAGAAAGGTAAGTATTTTGTGTTTATTATGTGCTAATAAAAATAAAATAAAGTTTCAATAACGCCTTATTTATAAGAAGAATCTCGTATTTGCCTAATATATATATATTAGAAGTATAAAAATTGTATGAAATAGGTACTACTGGTCTCTCTTCTAATCTAGATTAAAAATTTGATCCTTTTGAAGGAGCAAGTTCAGTCATGTTGGAATTACCGCTGCTTTTAAATGTAAATTTTTAAGCATTAACATAAGGAACAAATTTTCATCCATTATGGTCTCAAAACTGATGCATGTCGTTAGTCAATGATACTGGAACATCTATCAATTGGTAATTTATACTGGATTTTCTGAAGATTGTCTTTATAAAATCTCTTATGGAATAGCTCTGTAATAACAAAATATAATAACATGTAAAAGAAATGAATTAAACAAAATTTTGTAAAAAAAAATCTCATCAATTTTATTGAAGCGACTGAGATAAAATAAGTTTCAACATCAACAAGGAAAAATTTGATTAAAATGAAACAGTTTAATCTATATTTTAAGGGGGGGAAATAGTCAGTTGCCGTCTACCTGAAACAAAGAACTTGGAAAGATAAAGTATACAGCCTTCCGTTGAATTCCAAATACACTTCATTGGATGGAAACGTTGCAACCAAGTAATGCCAGAAGGATAATGATAACTAATTAAAGAATAAATACAACTAGATGTGATGTACACAGGCAAACATTATCAAGCTTTTCGAATACCAATCAGGAGAGACAGTATATTTTATAATAAGATGTCTTCCATATATTACTGAGTTCTCTTTAAAGACGATGTTGCAGTTACGTAAAATAAGAAAAAAAATATTTTTATATCTTTGTAGGAATACATCCAATCCATATCTCTAGTCACTGAGCAAGTCAAAATTGCGTATTTTGTATGAAGTTAATTATTCGATAACCTTTTCATAAGATGATGCAAAAAAATATGATTATTCATAGCAAAATTCAGAATAAAATCATATTACAGACTTTTTAAATATATTTCAATATTTTAAAAATCATTCAACATAAGTATTATATTCATGTCATATTAAAAGGAGTTAAATGTTGCAGAAATAGATTATTTTATATCACAAGATTATTTTGACAGCATTGTGTAGGCATTTTTGCCCTCACTCATCACCTTGTTTACATCATCATATATTTTAAAATTGTTCTCAGAACATAAAATGAATTGTGTAAGTTAAATACTTTATTTCACTACCGTTATTCATATAGTAAGAAAAGCATATATATAAAATGATAGATATATCTTTTTTTTTTTTTATTTCACTGCAAGTTGATAAAAATTAAATTTAAGTGTAGAAGATAGAACAAAATTCTTAATAAATACTTTATTTTTCAATAGACTCCAATTATCTTTATACCGATCGAAATTCTATGACTATTTCCAACAAATTATACTTATATTAAATTTATTATTTATTTCTGTACTTAAATTAGATTTGAATAATATTGTACAAAATGTTATTCATCAAATGGTATTTTTAAAGATAAAGAGACAAATATTCAGAGAATTATTTTACTTAATTATCAAAGCATTGACATTGCATTTAGCATAATATAACATTACGCTAAAAATTATTCAACATTAAGCATATATTACATCCTGAAATGATTTACCCTTTATTGTTATTTATAGATTAATTCTCTCTCTAATACAATTATTTTGAATATCATATTAGACGTTTCCTAAAATATTAACTTCCTTAGTTAAAATGAGATATTTTTTCCTAGCTGCATATATGTATATATACATCTATTAAATATATACTGCATATATGAATATATACATCTATTAAATCATATTTTGTTATACATCTAATTTAAGGAATAGGTTTATTTTTAATACGGCGAGTACGTTACAAAAAATAATAAATAAACATTACCGAAAGAGAAAGTCAATTTGTTAAAATTTGTTTGAAACTAAATTACAAAACAGAATCGAATGAAATAATTGAATATCAAACATATTAAAAGAGCGGACTTCTGAAAAAAAATCTGTAATATTATTTCCCTTCTTCTATTCCTCCTGTTGGAAAATAATTTTAGTCTATCAAAATAAACTATAAAGACATTAAAGGAATCCAATTACCATCATACGCTTCATTTAAAATCAAATATGTACTGCATTTAACTATAGTAAAAATAAAATCAAATTAAGTTTATATGAGATTTCAGATCCATGTTAAGTATGATTAGTTTCTTTACAGTAAATTAAATGTGAGTGATACTGGAATAATTGAATTGTTTCCCTTGCATCGATTATTAACTACTTCAATTATAAGTTCTGTTTGCTCGCCACAGGTTTCGCCAAATTAAGTAACTAATGAGATTTTCACATCTGTTATATCTCGAAACTCAATGAGTGGTAATGTTTATTAACAAGAGTAAACCGAATGATTTTATTAACATTTTTGGAACATATATTGAATCGATTTTCAAAATTAATTAAATGATGTAATGGATCAACTAATGGAATAACTATTTTGATGCTAATAAATTCTCAAGGAGAGAAAATATTTTTTTAAGTAGCTTTGAAATATAGTCCCTCTTGGAAAATATTAAAGATAATATATGCGATTTAACTTCAGTTAAGTTATGTATTTCTATTTAGTATTCGATAAAATCAAAAACCAAATGCGCAAGTATTAAACTGAATGTTTAACATTTTTTGTAATGGCTATAATTTATTATCAAAATGTTTTATCTGACTTTGTTTTAAGTTTAAAATTAAATATGCTGAAATAGGTTAAGCAAATTTAAGTTTATAAGAAAGTCACATTAGTATATTTCTTATATTAAATGAATTTAACAACAATATATTTGGTTATTGATTGTATTCTAATAGGTATACTTCAAATTATAGAAAATTTATTAAAATGCAGTTGGTTTTACAAATCAGAAATATCGTATTATTTTTGTTTTCAAAAATTCAAAGTGAAGATTTTGTTTTTACAAACGATTCAAAAATGAAATCATTTTTCTCAGAATTTGTCTTATTCATTGAGAATAATAACAAGTATGATGGAAAAAAATTAAAGGCTAAAATGATTCTAAAAGATCCTATTTATTAGTAATTGTGCTTGTTTTTATCATCTCGTGCCATCAAACTGAATTCTGTTTCAATATAATATCAAACTGAGGAGTGAAGGTTTTAAAATCTGTATCCAACAAAATCTGTGAAAAATAATCTATCAAAAATAACCAACAAAATCTTAGGTAAATCAAGATTAAATATCCTTTTCCATATTATAAGAAGGAATTTCTATTTGACAGTAAATGACTTCTTTCTTTAAAATGAGATTTAATTTCCTGGTTAAATCTTGCCGAAGATAATAATTTTGTTTATACCCTTCTCTTAAAAGATATAAATTTCCCTTAAAAATATGGTACTGCCAATAATTTGATTTGAACTATAAGATCACATGTGAAAAAGTACTTACAATGAAGATTTTATATTTTAATGAAACCTATTCAGTTGTCATTCGCAATATGCTTAATTTAAGGCACCGAAGTTTTCTTTTAACTTGACTTTGTATTGGATATATTAGTAACAAATTGATGATGTGTTTTAAAAGACTTTCTTGACACAGGTGTGCATTATTTTCAATTCATTTAATAGCTTCGAGAATCTGTCATTATCTATTTTTAAGGACTATTTGTAAAACTAAAGCATCTTCTATGTTGCTAACTAATGTTTTAGAATTCATCATGACATTAATCTTAAAAAAAAAGATGTAAATTTATTGTAAATATTTTTTTTCTCATTTTCTGTCAATTATGATCAATAAATAATTTTAAAAATTTCATTTTTTTTTTGAAAGTTCAAGGTATTTTTTTTTATTTTACTTAAGCCATTATTACCAAAGATGATTGTAAATTGAATAAATTGGCAAAATTATGAATATCTTATTTTCAAGAATGAACGGATATACGTTAATTCTAAATGGAATTGCTAAGTTAATGTGAAAATATTGTAAATTACTTATAAATTTACATTTATTTAAAATTAATCAACAACAAATTTCCCTCAAATACTTTAACTGTTAATTTCAGAAATATTTAGCCAGTGGTTATCTGGGATTTGTGAATAGTTAAGCTAACATTAGAGCACTTTTTTCTAAAAGAAGAGAAAGATTATTATTAGTAAGATTATTATTAAAGTGCATTATTTTCAATTCCCTTAACAGATTCTCGAAGCTGTTAAGGGAATTGAAAATAATGCACGCCTGTGTCAAGAAAGTCTTTTAATACACATCATCAATTTGTAACTAATATATCCAATACAGAGTCAAGTTAAAAGAAAACTTCGGTGCCTTAAATTCAGCATATTGCGAATGACAACTGAATAGGTTTCATTAACTTTTAAACATCGGCTGTACATATGCTGTACCAAAAAAAAAATTTGTCGCTTGCTTCGGCTCTGGTACAACGTCTGTACCAAGCTATCTATAGACAGTTCTTTCCCCCTTTTTTTTCCAGCAGATCCTTTTACAACTTTCCCTTGCCTTTTTTACGACTTTGCTTCTATTTTCCGTAATTGGGTGGGGATATTTTTCGCCAACGTTATCAGTTGTGCACGAATTCTTTATCATTGGCGACTTTGAACAACAACCAAATTCGAAAAAATACTCCATTAGATGACTTTTCGTTGTCTAAGATCGATTGAATTTTCTTTTCTCTTGTTTTTTTTTCGAATTTTTAGAATGAATCTGAAATTTCTCGCAGAAATAGAGATTGAGAATTTGATGAAAGATTTAGATGAAGAAAATTTTGTTGATAGAAACCCAAAAAAAATCTAATGGTGCTTTGCTGAATAGAAAAAGAAAATTAACCACTTCCAAGCAAAAAATTGTGGCAGATTACCACAAGCACATGGGATATGTTGATTTAGGAGACCGCAAAGCATCCACCTATACTTTTGGTAAGCAAACTAGGAAATTGACAAAAAATTATTATTTAGCCTCATCAATGTTGTTGTGTTTCTGATATTTAAGTTGCACCAAACTAAGTTAAAAACTCAATTTAAAAGAATTTAGAATGAATTTAATAACATCTCTGATAGGAAAGTTAAATCATAAAATTGCAGAGCCTGCAGTAATAAAAAAAATGAAGATAAATGATAATAAATTTTCTCATTGGCCAATTGACGAAAAGAAAAGAAGAAAATACACATAGTGTGCGAAAAAGAATATACAAAAAAAAAGAACTATTATATCTATAAGGCATGCAATTTGGCTATTTGTATTGACCAGAACTGTTTCGAAGAATAACACACAATTTATTTAAAAATCTCTTAACACATAAAGCAATAAGAAAACAAAAGACTAGAATGAAAAAGATTAAAACTGATACCTTTTTAATAAAAAGAAAAGGAAAAGAAAAATAAACAAAAAAAATCTTTTTTAAACTCCTAATTTTTTAAAAGTAGAATTCACTTCACATTTTTAAAACAGACATTCGAAAAGCATTGTTACAAGAACTTTTCAATTTAAGATATACGTTTCACTTGATAACAAAAAAGATATTTAAAAAAACAAATTTTTACTTTTTGTTTCTTTAAAGATTAAAGATTCATAGAAATAATTTGATATAAAAAAATGTGTTACACATTATTTTAATTGGAATGCATGAATTAGCTGAAGGTTTTGCCTTAACTTGACGTATTTAAGATTTACTCAGCAGCTTTGAAACATGTTCAATTAAGTTAAAAGTTATTTCTTAAATCTCCCTTTTGATAATATTTAATCACAAAAGGGCCAAGCCAGCTGACGAATGAGGTCGCAAACTCGTAGTTGGGATTGAATTGTGAGTTCGAATCCTGTTCAATTGAAAACCGGCTGTTAAGTCCTGATGTTGGTGTGGAAGTTTGGTGAGTGGATGCTGTCCTCACTGCTTGACCGTCGTTCAAATTTATGAAGTTCGACACCAGTAACCTTCCTATTGTTTCAAAATGCGATGGTATTAAAATGTTAAATCAAACTATTTGGAGTACATTGATTTTTTTTTTTTGTGCATTAAAAGGGCGTTAATTTAAAAAATTAAATGTTTAGTAATAATGTTCAACATATTGTTCTTTAATTTTTCCTTCTTTTACATATTTCGTCGAATAATTTTGAAAACATGAGGTATTATTTTTATTACATTACATTTTTATTACTTATATATATATATATATATATATATATAAGCAAGCACCGAATAAATTTACGAGTTTATGATTGAACTATCACATTCTCAAAGAGTATAGTCATGAGATTACAGAAGCTATTAATTTAATATAGTTTTAACGTACTTGCTTTTAGAAAATATCTTAGTAATATGGTACAGCTGTCGCTTTCTTTGTTATTTGTTTTATTTGAAAATGTTAATTTACGCATTACACGACTCTTAAGTAATGATAAATATACATTTGAAAGTTTGTAAGTCACTTAATTAAAAATGTTAACCAGGAATTCATAAAATATTATTATGATATGATACGGCGCCAAATATTAGGATCTTTCTTTCTCATCAATGCTTACTGACTAAAAATCTGCAACCATTAGTATCTCCCCTTTGTAACTAGAAAACTAACCGTACCACATGTGGTGAACTCAAACTTCCCAGTGGGGGAAAGAAATTTTTCCTCAGTCCTAAAAGCGCCGAATGGAAAGGATATTTTGACATAGAATCAGCCGAGTTCTAAAGGTTAAAATATAAAATCATCCTTGTAAATACTTTTTCACATATGATCTTATAGTTCAAATCAAATTATTGGCAGTACCATATTTTTAAGGGAAATTTATATCTTTTAAGATAAGGGTATAAACAAAATTATTATCTTCGGCAAGATTTAACCAGGAAATTAAATCTCATTTTAAAGAAAGAAGTCATTTGCTGTCAAATAGAAATTCCTTCTTATAATATGGAAAAGGATATTTAATCTTGATTTACCTAAGATTTTGTTGGTTATTTTTGATAGATTATTTTTCACAGATTTTGTTGGATACAGATTTTAAAACCTTCACTCCTCAGTTTTATATTATATTGAAACAGAATTCAGTTTGATGGCACGAGATGATAAAAACAAGCTTAGGTTTCCTTTGAATAATTGAAATGTTTTTTAAGAAATGAACTTTTTTGTTTTAAAAAATTAAATATTAAAAACGCGGTTTTCCTGAAAAGGCAATTCTATAAATTAAAATCAAGTGTAGAACTATTTGCAAGATGTACCAACAGCTATAATAAATAAATGAAAAAAAGCTAAATTATGTATTTAAAAAGTATATTGTACATTCACATCATTTAAAATTGTAGAAATGTTGTTTAAAATGCATTGTTTACATTTCTATGGCTTATTTTAGGTCTTACAAAATTTCACTTTCGATTGCTTTAAATTTAACTTTAGAATTAAAATCTTGGCTGTAACTTTGTTTCTAGCTGTCCTAGATATAAACTGCAAACCATTTTTGAAATCATAAATATGTGGGATTTAATAAAAAGCTTTCTAAACTTTTCACGAAAACAGTGGTTTTTGGGTAGCCACATAACATAAAAAAACAATCGATAATTGTCAATTATAGTTAGAAAAATGTAAATTATATTTTGATGACTGATACTCTGTGCAGTATTGTTTTCAAAATGAATTAATAAATATTAAATATATATATATATTTAAAAATTATAAATATAAATATATAAAATAAAATAAATAATTAAAAATAATAAATATAAACATATAATATAAAATATATAATTAAAAATAATAAATATAAATATATGAAATAAAATACATAATTAAATATTTTTAATTTCACAATTCGTACTATTATAAATAAAATTAAGACTTGAACCCCCACTTGAACTTGAGAACGGCACCAGCTGTTGCTTTAAACGCGATGCTTAAGTAAAAAAAAAAGGCATTGGTCATAGCACCACCAAATGGTAAACAGGGGATTTGATGTTATTATCTCGAAAATGGTAAATGTAACAGAATAAAAATGCAATTACAAAATTATAGAGCGTCTTCTCTGTAACAGAAGGAAACATATTTCATATAAAAAAAGTGCTAAGGAGAGCATGTGTTTGTTTGATCGCGATTTCCCAGACCTATGATGTTAGAAACGTGAACGACCAGAGAAAGTGACATATTTTCGACTAAGAACTAACAGACGTCATTGTGCTGTGATGCTGTACACTTTTCTTCGTTCGAAAGAATTGTTTTTCAAACATTGCGGCTGCATGCTTTATTGATTGATGGAAAACATATTTGTATAATTTATACCAATCGGGCAAAGTCATCTCTCAAGACGCACCAACTCAACCTGTATTTCATTTAAAAATCACAATAAATGAGTGTATTGTGCAGAATGGTAAGGAACGTCATACATGAATCGCGGAGAACACAATAAAAACATTAGTCTCTGTTTGACACGTTATATGCTACAAAATAAACTGCGTGAAATAAATAAAAAAAAAGGCAGTTGAGATGTGCATTGAAGTTGACACACAACATATTAAACCCCGAAAATAAACATCTCTGCTAATAAATAACACTGATAAACAAAGTTTTTTTTAATTTTTTTTTTAAAAAAATGAGTGCTTATACCATTGTGATTTTAGAGATTATTCACAAAAAAGGGAAGCTTGGTCTCATTTTTGAGATATTTGTGTTTAAATACATCACCTGATGTTATTTTATTGTTATTTAAAGTGTCCCATCTCTACGAATTAATGACGCAGAATGATAATTCCATTCGTAGTTCTCAAATTAAGGTTAGGATGCATAATTTTAGGGTTTTATGTATAGTAACGGGCAAGATCAGAAGAAAGATTATCTCAGTTCGCAATATGTCTGAGGTAGCCAACCGTTTTGGAAGAGTACCACTAGCTGAACAATCAAAAATCAGGTGAGCCAATTCCAATTATTCGAACATAAAAAGAAATAAAACTATAAAATAGAATGCTATTTATAAGCATATATTTTTATATTAAGATTAGTTCACAATCTTTATCACATAGTGGAGGTGTAAACAATAATATAACAGAAAAAACAGAAGCTATCACAACCATATATTCATTTCGATATTCAAATACGTTTCCTCATACTTATGTATTTTTCAGTTCCTATCAAATATTAACTAAAAACTTATTATTTTTAGTTTACTTACCCATCCTTTTAAGTGATTACTGTTGTCAAGATTAAATGTCCTGATTTACCTTGTTAAGGGATTAATATTTGTGTGTGTGTGTAAAGTGTGTGGCTATTCAATGAGGATAAGGCGCTAATACAAAAGAAGTACGCATGAAACAAACGCCAGAGACTAACAGATGTTTAGTGTGATGCCTTCACTTTCGAATGCAGTTCCTCTGATTTCTGTAAACACAAATCCGTATAACCGTAGCCTTCGTTAGCATTAGAGTGATTTCTTATTTCTTCAGAAGAGTGATAAGTGAGGAACGAATGGTGGTAAAATTTCACATGAAGCTTGGAAAAATCGGTACTAAGACAAATGATTTTTTTGTAAGAAGTTTACGGTAAAAATGTGCGTGTACCTCGTGTACGTGTTTTTGAGTGGTTTAAAAGTTTTCAAGCTGGCTGAGAAGACGTTGAAGATGATTCAAGTCCAAGTTGCCTTTCTACGTCAAACACGGATGACAATATTGAAAAAATCGGTAGCCTGATTCGATCTGATAACATTTCGTGCTATTTCTGAAAATGTTGGAAATGACAAAGAATCCGTACTTAATTTTTTTTTCAAGACATTGTGCTGTGGCATTCCCTAGTGTCAGTAAAGAAGTTTCTAGCTAATTACCTTGTTACACCAGCCATCTTATTCACCAGAACTTAGGCCAAGCAACTTCTATCTGTTTCCTAACTTTCCAACTTCTATCTGTGAAATCTACATTAAAATGAACAATATTTTAGTCCATTGAAGTTGTGAAAAAGAAACGGCACGTGTCCTGAAGGAGCTGACAGAAGATTACTTCCAGCACAGTTTCGAAAAATTGAAGTTTCGCATGGACGGGAGAAAGGTGTATATTGATGTTGAGAATAAGTAAATATGTATGGCATCTCTCTCTCTCTCTCTCAAAATAAATTGTTTTACAGCATCGGTCTCGATATTTAATATGCAAACCTTGAAAGTTTCTGTGCATTTAAAATTGTGAATTTTCTTACACGATATAAAACTACACTTAAACCATTAATAAACATATTATTATGACACGAGAAAACATTTAAAGAATGAAATTCCCTTTATTGTAAATATAAATTACTAATATTTAAATGTATTATAATTCAATGAGAGTTCTTACGTATTCTTCAAACTGCGTATTGTCCAATAATTTCTTCTTTTACAAGCTTTAAATTTTTAAAAAAATATTAACATTAATATTTATCAAAAATTTCTGTAGTACTGTAAAAACACTTCGTTTATATAATACTTTCACTTATCTCCTATGTGTATTTAATTTCAAAGTTAAATAAGACTTAAAATTTCAAATAAATCAAGGCTTTATTTATTCAAAGACATGTTTTGTGTTTCACATTATTCATTACGGAATGGTGGAATCTATAATAAAAAATTAGAGTAGTATAGTTATAAAATTTACGAATAAATACATAATTATTTAACTAATTATTTTAACAAGAAACTCATTTTGAAATCATAAAAATATTATTTTATATCTAACTGAATATAAGGAATTTAACAATCTTAAGCAGTATTTTCTGAAATAAATGTTATTCTCTAAGCTTAAATTAATTATATTTACTTTGATTCAATTCATAAATATAATAATTCACAGTAGTATTTACCTGAAGGAAATGTATTAAATTTATATGCATATTTTATTAGAGGTATTATTATCGTAATTTAAACAAGAGATAATAAATGTAAAATGATTCTTTGTTCTAAATATAATATTGGTATTTTGTCAAAATAAGCCTCTATAAGCTCCTGTTCAATTATTGAATACCTCTCCTCTTTGGAATAAGCATTCTTATTTAAAGAGAAATTCCTTTGTTTAGGATAATGAAATTTAGAAGGCGTATATTCTTTATCTTGTAAGGAGTTACAATAAATGTTATGAAATTCTTTTAAGAGTTTTCGTAACCAAGTTTCACAGAAGTAATTATATGTGCACGATGATAAGATGAGCTCTGAGGAAAACTCTTATTGAGAAGTAATGTAAGAAATATTAATGTAGTCCTAACAAATTGAATTATAGCCAAAATAGTTTTGTCACATACCAGGGCCTTAGTATGAAATTACTTTTCGGTAGAATGGAAGATTATTGTGAAGTAAAGGAATAGAGAGAAATTCAGAAGACCAGTTGCTTATTAATCAAAAAGCTTATAACTCGTCTTTCAAAATTACTAAGAATTAGATATTTTGATCAAAATATACAATATTTATTGATTTCAAATACAAATAATTTTTATTTTAGATTATCTTATTCGAATTTGTGATATGATTCAATAGTTTCTTTACATTGTTCAATATTACATATTCAAAAAACATGTTTAAAAATTTTTGAAAACACAATTAGTTGGCGATGCCTTTTATACGTTCGAAACAAAAAATAAATAAATATTTAAATAGCTTGAAATTATTTTATATTATTCATTTTATGTCACATTCATTGTGACTGTGTTGGCGCTTCAGTCTGATAATTAATACATTATCAGAAAACGCGAGTATTCAGGCTTAAAATAATAATGGCATATATAGAAATACCCTAATGCCTTTTAATCGTAGTTCCAATAACGTCGACTCGAAGATGAGAATCCTTAAACACGTTTTAATGGTATTTATGTGCTGGAATTGTTGAAATTTCTTTTTGAACGAGTTTACTGTTTATCTGATATTGATAGGTAACAAGGGTTTTGCTAAATATAGCCTGAAACGAGCTCTTGATTAAACGTGCTGATGAAGCGAAAGAATGCAAAGAATGCTGAAGTATTTGTTAAGAATTTTGTAATCCTTTGAGCAAGAAAAATCAATGAGTTTTCTTAATAACATGTTGTAGTTTGTCAATTCAAATGAAAGATGGTAATAGATAAAATTACTCTGCTTTTTTATTTTAGGAGTTAATTAATTATTTTGTCAAATTGTAAAATCGAGGGATTCGTGGTAATAACTTACATATTTAATATCTAACGCATTTTTGAAAATTTTAATTACGTGTAAATGACCATTTTATGCTTGTTCTAATTTTATCAATAAAAGGGAATATATGAAATATGTGTTAGCTTTTAAAGTACTACACTAAACTCTTTCAAGATTAAATGGATACTAAAATTAATTAGAAAATAATTATTTAAATATGAAACTATATATGTGTAAAACATTTAAAGCTTAACTAAATGAAATGGGATTTAAAATGTGTTTTGCAAAATACCCCAAGAAAAAAATGTATGATAAATTCTACATTATTTCTGATGTAGTATAGTTGTACTTTGCCTTTATTGATCTAAGATAAGAACAATATAAAATTATTTTTAGGTTTGAATTCTTTTTTTTATTCACAAATTAGTAGTTATTATTCGCATA
This sequence comes from Nephila pilipes, assembly GCA_019974015.1. NCBI lineage: Eukaryota > Metazoa > Arthropoda > Arachnida > Araneae > Nephilidae > Nephila > Nephila pilipes. The sequence goes on along the minus strand of BMAW01125860.1, from coordinate 43,239 downwards.
TATTGAAATGTGTTTTAATAATACTTTTGAAATAAAGGTTACATGAAATATGCAAACATAAGATCTAAAATTTTAATTCATTTTCCAAGAAATTCCTTGGTTCTGCTGTATTATGTGTGATGTAAAAGATTAATTATTTTTGTAAAAAAATAAGTCTAATGGGATTATGAAAATGGTTGTGATGTATATAGCATACTTTGAATATGCTATATACATCACACCATTGTGATGTATATAGCATATTCACATGAATATGCTATATACATCACAATCCTTGGTTCTGCTGTATTATGTGTGATGTAAAAGATTAATTATTTTTGTAAAAAAATAAGTCTAATGGGATTATGAAAATGGTTGTGATGTATATAGCATACTTTGATCTAATTTTCTTTTCTTCCGAAATAACTTCCGTAATTTTCTCTTCTGGTCAACGTATGGTGACACTCGTCCATAAATAAAATTTCCAAGCACGTTTTGGAAATTACGCTAAGTTTAGAGATAGGTTCTTTTCATTTATTAAATACTGATAGAAATTTAACTTAAAAACATTTTTTTTATCGGAATAAGCTATTTATCTACTGTAAGAAAATTATTTTTGCTAAAAAATTAATATATTCATTCATCAATGCAGAGTAATGCAGTGCTTTTTTGTAGGTTTAATAGTAGTTTTAAATTCTAAAATTACTAAATTCATTCTGATTAAACTTAATTTTTTAAGAAATGATGTTTTTCTTCTAAAACTGCTGACTGGAGTTCAACATTAACTTGAAAGCACTAATATTTTCAATTTATATATTTTTATGACATATAAATATAACATATTGATGCTTGTTATGAAAATGAATGTATTTAGATTTTGATTACTTTGACAATTTATTTAAAATAGTTAAAGTGAAATATTAATAGTGAAAAAATTAGAATGACTTTTTTGAATAAAATTACTTTTCAATAATTAGTATTTTCCCCCATTAAAACAGCGATTCAATTAAGAAATACTCTTAAGTTAAATTCTTTATTTTATATTTAAAAATATGAGAACTTTTATCACCATATTATTTTAAATTTTAAATCACTATCTGAAACTTTCATATGCATAAGAAACGATCAAGTATTTTTATCACTGAAGATTAATTTGTTACGAGGCTAAATAGCTCTGTTATAAATATGTATTTTTAAAGCCTCTTCCTGGTTGAGACTTGTACAGTATATATTTCTACAAAAAGCAAGAAAGCCAGCTGTCTTTGTGGCTCAGTTGACAGAGCTTCGAACTGCAGTTCCATTCGTCCCGGGCTCGAATCCTCACCAAGGTATTTGCATCCAAAGACTGGACTTTTAATTTAAAATCATATTTATTGTTTGTGTAACATCTGCATGAATCTAGATCTTTCTTCATTATTGAAATTGGTTATTTCACAAATATTCTGAGTGCTGATAAAATCTGAGTCCCAACAGATGGTGGAAAGTTCTCAGCTTTGGAGATATTATCCTGTTCTAGAAATAAATATAATTGCTTATACTACACAACAAAGAGAGAAGTTCTTCAAATCTTAGTGACAATACAAACATTTGTACAGAATTTCATGTAGATTGAATATAATAATGATTATTTCAATGCTTCGTGCCCCTTAGTTCCTTCAATGGAGTAGGAAGAAAATTTATATTTTACGGTGATAGTTGGTTTTCTGAATAGACACTGCAATTACCTTTGAAGTTTTGAAATTATTTTTAAGTAAATTATCAAAATAACAATCACTAAACGTATAGCCTACAGTTACTGACAGATATTAAACCAATATTTTCTTTCATTAAGTAAATCTAATAAGGAATTATAAAACATATGTAGTTTACACATGTGGTAAAAGAAATAAGACTTTCAAGACTTTTAGTTTTAATAAAATTTTATTCAGTATAATTTCGCAGATAAGAGGAATTTAAAGAAGTCTTACCATCTAAAGACATAGATCACAGTAATAACTGAAGAAATATTTTGAGAAAAAGAGAAATGAGACCATTTTCTACAAGTTTTATATATTGATATTTTTTATACGTATTTGAACTTTTTAATAAAATGTCTATATTTATAGTGCATCTAAATTTGACTATATATATATATATAACTACTTTTCGTAGTTACAGAAGAAAAGGGCCTAGATCACTAAACAATTATTTTATTACAAGGACAACACATTTATAGTTTACATACATAGTAGAAAACAAAGAGATATTGAGCCGAGTATGCGCCGAGGGATTTCCCCGTTAATGCGCATAATTGTTTTAGTGCTCCGAACACCTTGAGTTCATATGCTAAACTGAATGCGTGACGCAGTTATTGCAGAGAGCGTTGCAGGATTGAGGGGAGAGGAAATACATTGGTTATATCCTCCCCCTCTGGTTCCACAGTCGTCCCGACAAGGAACCAGCAGTCACAGTTTTCCTAGGTCTACCTCTCTTTCTTAGTAGCAGAATTGGGGCATTGGAGCGTCCTTGCTCAAACGCTTTCAAGGCAGAAGTGTGATACACTCCAAGAGGTGTAGTTGGATTTTCCAAGCTGGAAATTTCATATGTAGTTGGACACCTTCGAGACATAATCACATAAGGTCCATCTCTGCGTGGGAGGAACTTGGAAGTTTTTCCTTTTTCAGCACTACTCATGGGGTGTGAGGTGACATAGACTTTATCACCTGGATGAAACAAAGTTGCCTCACGTCTTCTCTTGTCAGCATAATGCTTTCTTTTATCTTGTTGTTGTTCAGCAACATCTTTAGCTTCAGCTAAGAATTGGGAAAATTTCTTGAAGTATGGAGTAATTTCTGCAACGAAATTATCGCTTTCGATGACAGCACGAAGATCATGCGTGACATCGTCGGTCGTCCGCAGTTCTATTCCAAAATGCAGAAAAGCTGCAGTTTGAGCAGTGGTCTGGCATTTGGCTGTATTCAAGGCAAATCTAATTGATGGCAACTTTTCTGACCAAGAGTTTTGCTTGTCGTAAACCAGGATGGCAAGACGAGGCTTTAGGTCTCTGTTCTTTCGTTCCACGGGGTTTGCTTGTGGATGGTAGACAGGAATCAAAGATTGTTTGATGTTTAGAAGGTAACAAAGCTGTTGCATTACAGCTGACACAAACTGTGTACCATTATCACTTATGATACGACGAGGGATTCCGTATCTTAGAAGGACTTCTTCAAGGAGTGTTGTAGCACACTCTTTGGCAGTTGCAGATGGCAGGGCAAAAAGTTCCACTCATTTTGTGGTGTAATCTTCGACTATAAAGATCCACTTTTTACCATCTTTACTTTCCGGCAGGGGGCCAAAAAGATCAATAGCTAGTGTTTCAAAACGTTGGGATGAAACTGGAGTTTGCAGAAGACCAGCAGGTTTCTGGTTGCTAGCTTTGAATTTATTACATTCAGGACAGTTTTTATCGTAATGTGTGATGAATTTCCGCATGCCAGTCCAATAATATCTTTTCGATATTCTGTTGAACGTTCCTTCAGCACCATAATGACCAGCTGTTGAAGCATCATGGTGATCTTTAAGAATATGTTCTCGTTCCTGTATAGGAACAACTAATTGAGCGTCTTCACTCTCAGAATCTGGAGAGTATCTGTACATCACTCCACGATTCATAAGATAGCCACGATCAGTCCAGTAGGAATAATCAGTTCCTTTTTCTGGTGATTCAAAAGTGTCGATGATTTTCTTCAATTCATCATCTTTCATCTGTTCACTTCGTATGTCTTTCGAAGATCGAGCTGGGATATCGATAGTTATCGTGCAAATTTCACAATTTGGCTTTTTGTGAGTACAACTAGGGCGTGATAACATGTCAGCTAACACATTTGCTTTTCCAGGAATGTACTCAATCTTTAAGTTGAAACTTTGAAGTTGCAAAGCCCAACGGGCTAACCGTCCAGAAGGCGATTTCAAACCCATTAACCATTTCAGTGGTTGATGATCTGAAGCAATTGTGACTTCAGATCCTTCAACATAACCTCTGAATTTATTGAGGGCCCACACTACTGCGAGTGCTTCTCGTTCAGTGGTTGAATAATTTCGCTCCGCTGAAGTAAGCAAACGGCTTGCATATTCAATGGTGGGTTCTTCTTCACCTGAGCCCTGGAGCAGGACTGCTCCGATTGCGTAATTAGATGCATCAGTTCGTATTACAAAGGGTTTTGTATCATCCACTTGTCTGAGAATAGGAGCAGTTGTCAGACACTGTTTGAGCGTGTCAAACTTTCTGCTCTTCTTCTCCCCATTTCCAAGGAGCATTCTTTTTAGTGAGATTGCTCAATGGTCTTGATTTCTCAGAGAAATTAGAGATGAATCTTCTATACCAAGAACAACTTTGCAGGAAGGATTGCACTTGTTTAACATTTTTCGGAGGAAGTATATCTCTGATAGCAGTTGTTTTGTCAGAATCTACTTGGACTCCGGAACTAGTGATATAGTGTCCGAGGTACTTTACTCTTTCACAAGCAAAGTTGCATTTACTGCGATTTGCTTGCAGTTTAAACAATAAAAGTCTTTCAAAGACTGTTTTGAGGTCATCAAGATGTTTTTCAAATGTTTCTGACTAGATAATTATGTCATCTAAGTATGATAATACGTGCATGTCTTTAAGACCACTGCGAAATTTGTCCACTAATCTTTGAAATGTGGCAGGAGCCGTTTTCAGTCCAAATGGCATTCGCCGGAAACGAAAAGTTCCAAATGGGCAGACAAATGCTGTTTTGTCTCTGTCTGAAGAACATACACTGATTTGGTGGTAACCCGATTTTAAATCAATTGTAGTCAAGAAAGGTGCATGCTTCGCCGCATGAAGCAAATCATCCATTCGAGGTAGAGGATAAGAATCAGAAACTGTCGTTGCATTAAGTTTTCTGTAATCAATGCATAATCGCATTTTTTCATCTGGTTTGGGAACGAGCACAACAGGTGCTGCGTATGGTGATTCACATTCTTCTATAATGTTTCCTTCTAATAGTGTATCGAGTTCTTTCTTTAGGAGTTCTTTTTTCACAGGTGACATTCTATAAGGAGGTATGGAGACAGGTGGACTATCTCCTATATTTATTCGGTGTTCAATGTAGGGAGTAGGCTCTCCCCCTGGTTCAAAGACAAATGCGTACTTCTTTAAGACTGCAACTAGTTTTTCTTTCTGCGTAGTATTTAAACATCGACCTTCTTCTTCACGAAGAGTACATAAATTGACATCTAAGTTGTCAACTGGATGTTGGTTTTTGGCATGTTCACCAAAAGCAAACTGCTTCTGAGGCATGTCAGCAAAAAACCATTGTTGATTCCTTAAATCCAACATGATTCCTGATTTCTTTAGAAAGTCAATACCTAGCAGAGTTCTGTTTCTTTTTGCATTGGGTAATGCGATAAGCTCTTGGTCGAACTTCCGTCCTTCAATTTCAAGGGTTACTGTAGTGATGAGGACATCTTCTGTCGAGCGCTGTCCATCAGCAAGTGAGATACACATTGTTCCATTCCGGAACTTAGCACCTTCATCCTTCAGCAATGTATACAAAGTTTCACCAGCAATAGAGTGACTGGATCCAGTATCCGCACAAGCCTTTCCAAAAATTCCATTTATACACAGGTATAGGGTTGATACAGAAGCTGTAGTAACAAAACAGGAACTTGCTTCCAAAAATTCGAATCGGGACGATTCAGTCTTAGGCTCTGCTGTGCAATTGGGAAACTTTGCTCGGATGAAACCATAAGTTCCACAACCATAACACTTTACAGGAGGGCGATCTTCCTGCTGCTTTGTACCATAACCTCTATTATTTATTCTCGGAAAAGGCTTCCTAGAGAATTGCTGGTTTCTGGATGAAACGTTTTCATGTTCTGCAGTCGATGAGGCTGACTTAACCCAAATTTTATTTCGATATTCCAGAAGTTGAGACTTCTTCTGCAATCCCACCTTCATGTTGTCAAAGCTATCCAGTTTGTCTACAAGATCACATGGTGAAATGATTTCAGACCATGTATCGATAAAATGGTTTCTGTAATCTGGAGGACATTTCTTTTTAATTTGATCTGTGATGATCAGATCCTTAAGTTTTTCGAAAGTCTCAATCTGCAGTTCAGTTAACCATCCTTCTAGATATGTTCGAACTTCGAAGTAAAAGTCTTTCCAGGTACTGTTGGCGGCTTTTCTATGTTGAGAAAATAATAACCTGAATTTCTCTGCACTGAGTTTAAAGCGTTTTAGTAACATACTTTTAATATGGTCATAATCTTGAGACAATGTGTCTGGTTCTCTGGCGATCAATTTTGCGATATCGCTTGGTAGTGCACTTATGAGATATGTGACAAAATTTTCTTTGGGGAATTTAAGGAAAGAAAGTTGTCGTTCAAATAAAGTCAAGAAGAGACCAATGTCATCATCTTGTGCTTTGAATTTAAGGAGTAACTTTTGAACGTCAAGAGTAGGTTTCTCCACACCCAACTCATGAGTAGTAGCTGATTGTTGTGGCTGCGACAGTCGTAACTTTTCGAGTTCGAATGCCCTCTCGCTTTCGATCTCTCTAAGTTTCTGTTCATAATCACTTTTACGATGTTGAATAATACCTTTTAAATGTTCACGGCTGAACTCTTCATCATATTTAGTGTCATTAATTATTAAGTTTTTTAGGTCTAACACAGACATTTTAGAGGTAATAGTTAGTCCGAGATCTTCACAAAGAGATCGTAAGTCCTCTTTCTTAACTCCTGCGAGGTAAGACATTTTAAATGTTTTTGTGAAAAGTTTTAAAGTTCAAAAAGTTTCTAATACCTAATTATTATGCCAAAACTATAATTAATACACTATGCTGAAATATTCTGTAGTAAAATAAAAAAAATATACACGAAAAATTCAATGTACATTAAATTAATATACTAACAATTATAACCTGGCGGAAAATTACATTAAATGTCACACTAAAAACACTAATAAAACAAAAAAATATACAATATACATAAATTGCAGACCTATAACGAATATGTGGAATAATATGCTTCAGGAAAAAACAACAAAATAAAATATGAAAAATTCTTTGTTTGTTTTATTAATTACCTAACTATCAAATTAAGTAAGAGAAGAAAAAACTTTTTCCAAATGCACTTCAAAGAATAAAAGAAAATATTTAATTAAACATTGAGTACGTAAAAGTATCAATAATCTTCTCTTCACCAGAATTTATATTTTAAACTAAAAAGAATATACAACGAACATTCTGAAATAAAATTATGTCTACTTCATTTCCGGTAATTTTCAGAACCGTTCCTGTGGCGGGAAAACTTATACCTTTTACTTTTATTATTATTCATTACTTTTCAAATTAGACTCAATTTAATATCTTTTCTTAAAAAAATTGAATAATAATCTAACAAACACAAGCTAGAATAATTTAAAAAGATACTCTGAAATAGGCATGAATATTTTTTTAGATTAATAACATAAACCATCAATTATTTACTTAAAATCAACTTCTTTTCAACAAATGAATAAGAAATAGACTATAAATCTGTTTTTTTTTTTTTTTTTTGGAAAACCACAGAATGTTAAATATTCCTAATACATTTCATCAGTTACTTAAAACAGTATTTAATGAAAAGAAACTCATAAATTACAACCTAAGCATTTTCTCCTAATACATATATATAAAAAGAAATCAACTTTACGCTGACAGGCTGAAATAATTTGAGTTCAAGGTCACATGCGCGAAGCGAAATTCGCAGTTGCATTCTTACATACATGAATCATATTTACTTCCGTTACGAAATTAACATCTGAAATCAGTTTTACACTTTGGAATACAAAATTTTTAAAACATATATACAAATATACACAATTCTAAATACGTGATTTCAAAATGAATAAAATATTAAATACAAACAATCTAATTTCTAAATTCCTACAATATTCTTATACAAGCTACAAAAGATATATCTTAAGATAACTATACAATGACTGTATTATTATTTATAAGAACAATATATTGAAATATAATTCCATTTACACTAAAAATATAAGTATTTTACTACCATAGAGACGGGAAACATTGGATTAAAATTCTACAATGGTCAGGATGACCTAAGTTTCTCGTTTTGTTCAGACGAGAATTTTTACTTTTCCATAGACAATAAAATTATACCATGGTCAGGATGACCAACAGATTCGTTTTAAAATCAAGAATCTAAAACATGTTCAGTTAGGAAAGAGTATACTTATCAATGGATGTGCTGGCGGCAACTGAAAACACCAAGTGCGGGCTGCACTGTATCCAAAATTCAATAAGAGCAACTGTTGCTCTGTTAATATAACTACAGATCTCACCAGCAATTACAATCAAGGGGTTGCAGGACTGCACAAACTACTTCAATATAGCAGTACCGTTGGCTACGGTCATAAACACAGGAGTGCAGGATTGCAGAAATATCAAAATGACTGAAATAATCTTTCGCGTTGGGCGCCATTATAACTACTTTTCGTAGTTACAGAAGAAATGGGCCCAGATCCCTAAACAATTATTTTATTACAAGGACAACACATTTATAGTTTACATACATAGTAGAAAACAAAGAGATATTGAGCCGAGTATGCGCCGAGGGATTTCCCCGTTAATGCGCATAATTGTTTTAGTGCTCCGAACACCTTGAGTTCATATGCTAAACTGAATGCGTGAAGCAGTTATTGCAGATGGCGTTGCAGGATTGAGGGGAGAGGAAATACATTGGTTACATATATATATATATATGGGGGAAGGAGGTCAATTTTGCTGAGATCGACACACTCACACTACTCACAATAGCGCCAATTCTTTGGAGAAGGTGCCGGTATGGAACAGAGGGAGACGGATCAGCATGGACGGACAAGGGAAGTACAGGAGACGCTACTGGGATGTAGAGATTAACGGGAGCCATCGAGAGCTGAAGAATTATAAGAGAAAGTTAATCTCTCTCAGGATTTAGTAAGAAATATAGTGAGCGCTAGAGCATTAGCACCTTATGTATTCGTAAATATCTACATGTATGTCTTGTCCGATTTGTAATACTTATCGTACTACGAAAGATAAATACACGGTAATATTTGTGCGATCATAAACAGCCAAAGACCCCCATACCATACACATACACACACACATACACAGATATATATATATAGATAGATAGATAGATAGACAGATAGATAGATAGATAGATTGAAAATTTATGAAACAATAATTTAAAATATTTAAAAAGACAAAAATCCAGAAAGAAATGTAAAAATGAAAGAAAAAATAAATGGAAATATGGAACCCAACAAGTCAAAAAGCAATTTCGGGCTGAGGACCGAATAAGCGCGGTTAAACTAGTTTAATGGTACCAACCTTCCCCCTTTGCGACATGGTAGGCTGAATTGAGAAATCCAAATTACAAAAGAGTTCAATGCTTAAAAGATGCAAAAAAAGTTCAGCAATAAAATCTACAAAAATAAAATCTATAATTCTAAAAATTATCAACAAATCGAAATATAAAAGTTACAAAAATTCAAAGAAATGAAGATTCAAATATATGAGTAGTAAGACGGAATATTCTTTAAGCTTCAAGATGGATATCAGATACTCAAAATGAAAAAAATATAATACGTCATGACCATATAAATTGAAAAAATTTTTTAAATCATTGTTTGATTGGTAATAAAGTGTAAAAGGATGCAAATTATTGGTTGGTAATAAGTTGTATGTTAAAGGAGTATAATGGTCCAGAGAGTGAGTAAAAATGTAAGCTGTGTAAAAGTAAATAAATAAATAAATAAATTCTTCACGGTTAGACCATTAACAAGCCGATTTTGTGGACCTATTGTTGTGTGGTGGATTTGAAAATGGATCACGATTCGCAAAGATGTTTAATATATTTGTGATGTATGAAAGTATTTAAGAAATTTATTGGGTAATCATGATCTAAACAGTTGTTGAAGAATTTTTTAATGTTATTAAACTTGTGTATTTTATGTGTGGTTAATTTGTTATTACGTAATAAACAGTTTAATAAAATATTCCTTTAAATAGATCTGTGTAGATTACTGTTCCAAAAAGGAATTTTGATTACATGGAATTCCAATCTTTCTCTTTTATTATAAATATTACTAATTAGTCCATTGTCAACAATTTGCAAATCTAGATCTAAAAATTCTATTGTATTAGAATTAAGATTAGTTTTTAATAATTTGAGATAATTAGGGTAAAACGAAATATTTGGTTTAAATTCCTCAGTTTTACCCAAAATAATTAAATCATCTATGCAACGATAAAGAAAGTAAGAATCATTATCAATCTGTTGTAATTAATAAAAATGTAAATAAAAATTGGCCAGACTATTACTAGCTCGACCTTCTTGATGGAGACCCTGAATTTGCTTATAGAGATTTTGACCGAAAACTATAAAATTCTCTTGAGTTAAAAAGGTCTTCAAAATCATACCCATGTATAGAGAATACCTCTCGTTCTTTCATATTCTTGACAATTTCAAAACTATTTTTAATAATAGCAGTATTTTCAATATTATCAATAGATTTTTGAAGAAAGGATTGCAAAAGTTTGCCAGATTTAGTGATACTTCGAAATTTGACAGGATTTTTGTGAAATTTTGTCGTTAAGAAAATAAATGGAAATTTAATGTTTGTAAGATGTAAACCCAACTTCTTATTGAATGCCAAAAGACGATTATTTATTTCTCTTTTACTATATTTGGATAACTGGAAAGCATTATTATTCATTACATGTTCACTCAATAATTTATGATAGTAAAATTTGCAAATAATTGCATAATTGGCAGGAACCTTATCTACATATAAACAATAACAGAATCCTTCTGCAAATCATCTATAGCAAGATTTAGTTCATTAATTGTAATTTCCCTTTCTACTTTAAAATTCAGATATAGAATTTTCTTCAAAACACATGACCTAAATTCATCAAATGCCTCAATTGGCAAACCATATTCAATTGAAACCTTAAGAATAAAATTGTCAAAATCATTAGTAATTTGTTTTCTTACTACAAGGTTACTATTAGGAATCATGAGCCCGAATCCAGTTCCTTTATTCATGAATTCTCTCAATAAATCACTACTAACGATGTTCATGTTTCCCGTAACAATATGTTGATAGAGTGAATCAACTTATTGTTTGTAATCTTTGCATCTACACACTTGTGGAGTTTGTAATTAAGAAATATTGTTGTAATTAAAAATATTTCTACCAAGTTTTTATTGTACTTAAAAGCTCTTTTTATCCGGATATTTTTAATCGGAAATAGAGCCATGTGTTTTTGAAACACACCAGAAAAATAATTTTATTAAATGATTTATTCATAAAGAGAAAGGTGCAATATTTTGTAAAATATTTTTCATCAATATTCAAATAAATTTTCATTTTATGGCAAAGATATCTACATATATCTCGAATGATATGAAATCCCTGAGAATCCGGAATAACTTCATTATTCAAAATATTCATGACAGCCTTTACCTCTCTTTTATTAAGTCCGAACATAAAGTGTTTAATATGTCCTATGAGATAGTTCTTTTCAAATTCTAATCCCAATTGAAACAATTTTTCTTTAATAGTTGAATAGTCTCTTATTTTTCGATTTCTACGTTTTTACTTTAGAAGATAAAAAAATAGTAATCTGTGATATATATATATGTATATATATATATATATATATATATATATATATATTCTTAAAAACTGTAATCTGTGAAATATTACCTGTGAATCTACTTAGCAGTAAAAATAATTCTTCTCAAGTATTCAAAAAATTATGTGTTTTTCCTCTTTAAAACCCAACTTAAAAGTAACTTTAAAACAGACTTGATTCAATTTCGCGTTAAAAACAGATAACAAATATGAATTGTTCATGAATTTTATTTGTTTCTTCTGAAGGAATACAGCAAAAGTATACTGTCGGCCTTAATTTGTAGACACTATTCTTGCATTTCCAATGTGTTAATATCCCCACGGGGCCTAAACACATGTACGTAATTGCTATCACTGGCAAAATTAAATCTGGATTCGTCGGTAAAGACGCCACAGTAGCAATTGTTCTTCAGCCAGGAGCATTACGATGGTACATACTGACTCAGAAGCCAGCAGAGAAGGTGCTGCAAGTGTATGGATAGTGGACAAAGAGGAATTTGTCACTAAGCTTGCGTGTTGTGTGATGTGACAGTCTTCTCGACTGTTGGTCTGTTGAGAGCGTCCTGAGCCTGGTCGCCGTGAAACAGACCTCTTGTTTTTCACAGAACGGCCTAGATGGCAAGCTACATACCGAGCTGAACACACTTTTTCCATCATCTGTATAATTCTTCCCCTCCTGAACTCTGGAAGCTGCTCATATTGTCTCCGATGAACGCGTAATGGTATCTCTAGTGAAAAATTGTCCCTCTGCAACAGATTAAATACACGCAAGCAAGCTCTGCTTTCCTGTTTTATATTACAAGAAGAACAAAATTATATGTCCTCTGGTGGCATCACGCAATGCACAATCACGCTGCATTTGGAATAATTTACATTTCTACCTAACACGTACCTTTCCCTAGTTTATTAACAATCCTACTCTTACTTCTTGATGCGCAAATTCTTATGGCTATGAGTGTAAGTTTTAGTTCACTTATTCATGCGTATTATGAAACTCACTATTGATTATACTTATTCAAAAATGTACTTTCCCATATATTAAGGATTAGCTCTGATATGTACTTCCATAAGACTGTGTGATGTTACTTTCATAACCATAAGAGAAATTACTTTTTTTATTTTAAAAAGAAAAAAATGAAACTTCTGCTTACAGACTATTTTTTTAACTATGTTATTTAGACGAAATATGAATTTTTAAATTTCAGAATGGATTTACCTATAATCTTACAGCTTAAAAATAACTCAATTTTATATTTTTCTTATCGGAAGTACCATTGTGATGCAATACTTTCTTTTGGATAACTCTTTTATATTAAAATAGCAAACTGAAAGAAAGTTTTTTCTTTTCTTTCAAGTGTTATTAAGTTTGAAAATGTTCATTTTAAAGCATTTTAGTGATTTTAAAATATATTTTTGTACTTTAAATAAATATAAATTCATTCTTTCTTCAGTTGTAAATTTGCTTACTAAAATTTAAAATATTTTTTTTCAAGAAAGAAAAGCAGAAAATATAATTAATTATATAATCATTTATAGCATTCTAACTTATTCCATTTTCCCTGCTTTTAAATAAATTTTACATAAATTATTTGATAAATTCCGTGTCACATGGCTCAGAGAAAAAGTAAAGCCTTTAGTATAAGCATATTTTTCATTTTATTTTTAGGGATTATAAAGTTTCATTAAAAATTATATCTGTTTATTATTTTTATTATAAGATAATATCTTAAAAACTTACAAGATGTCTCCAGATGTAGAGGCTTTAAATTTGTATTGTTTTATGAAATAAATTAGCTGAGGAATTTTTATTAAAAAAATAAACGACAGTATAAAATTAAATTTGCCAGATGGTATTCAGTTTCAACAATAAACCTAGTTATTTTCCTTTCCCATACGAAATAGAAAGTAAAAAATAGTTATGCTGTCATGTATACATAACTTTTTGAGATAGTGTTTTCTAATTTAGGTACATTTAAATACTTAAGAACAAAAAAGGCGTAAATTAGCTTTCAAATAAAATAACTGATATATTTTAATAAAGTAATATTTCTAATTTAGTGAACTGTAATTACACGCATAAATCAAATATCACATAGAGGCATTTCTGATAAATATATAGATATTTTAAAATATATTACTGTATTTCACAAAAGTATCAGATATTGTTCTGTTTCGTTCTGAAATCTTTTACTTACAATGACCCCTTTAACATTCAATGGATTTCTATCTATGAGAAATCTAGCAACTCGAAACAAGCGCATCAAATCCTCCAAATTTGTCTGATGTAAAAGATGCCCTTCCATATAAGATTCCTCTTCAATTGGTATATGATGCTGTGCTTTCAGCATTTGCAACAAATAAAGTGTCATAGTGTGTGAAGAAAAACACGCCGAAAATTGGTTAAACATTAAAAATGTTTACTTTGGTATTGCTTCTATATCTTTTAGGGTTTTCCACTTTTTTATTCTTAATCTCTGCCTAACAAACACTCCAATTTTTCGTGCTTGTGAGGTACTATCGCCTTGTAGATGTATAGAGCTCGTCAGAACCTGAGGCAAAAAAAATGACGAAACACCCGAAGGACGCCTTGATGGACGTCTTTCTCATTCGCTTATGGTTCCATTTTATGTTTAATTTCTGTGTTTTGTGCGTGTGTCATATTTATAAAGTGTAGTCCTGTAACAAAAAGAATGATTAGGAAACGAAAGTTCTTAATTCCATGACACCATAAAAGAACCCGCGATCATAGTGCTCCAACTCCTTATTTAGTTTCTAATATGAGGATCCGTTGCATAATTAAAAGTGGGTGTCGTCCTTTTAATTTTTAAGATTTTGACATTGCTATTGTAATTATAAGAGCTAGTCTACTATTTTTTTAGATAGTTCTTGAGAGTAGAACTTATAATACTTGCATTTCAAATATTATTTTGTTTCCTTGAACGTAACCTTTAAATATGTCATATTCACAATTCTAGTTGGAATATATGGAATAATTGAGAAATCTAAATATATATATATTAATTTTTATTTTCTTATTGATAGATTTCCTGCTCAGTTCTGGATGCATATTGCAGATATAATCTATTAAAATACGTGTAATGCAATCAACAAAATGATTTAAAAATAAATCACAAAAACAAATTTTATCCGAATTCTGGGTAAAAATAAGATATCGAAAAACAAAAGAGAGGAAAATACATTCAATCTTAATCAAAATGGTTTGCACGTTGTTTCACGAAATCGATCTGAAACTCTTCAGATCGAAAAAGAAGGTAATTTTATTTGTCAAGATTCCAGGTGACGCCAAGACACGAAATGCCATTCATCATTTTTCTTCATCCTAATAATCAGTCTGTCTTATGTCATAATTGAAAAAAATATGTATTAAAACTGATTTTGTCCCGCATCTTAATTTGAGAAGTTCCAGTAAAATAATCATGTTTCTGAAAATATCTTTTGCTTGATTAATTTTAAATTATGTACTGTTGGATTAATTATATTTATTTTATAAAAATCGTTTCCTTTGCCTGTTTCGGTAACTAATTTTTAAAAGAAAATTTTAAGGAAAATAATTATTCTATAGTTCTAGTTTCGGTTTTAGGTTTGTGGTACGATTTTTATTTGTATCTTATTGCAGTAATATTCAGTCAAAAAGAGAATATGTTGTTTAAAGCAGTAAATGATGTGAATTATATTTTACAAAAAAAATTACGAAAAATTGAGTACATTATTCCAAAGATTAAAATTAAAAATTACTCTTATAAGATATTTTCGACTCATTGAATCATTTCACATTTTTTTATTCCCTATACATATTAATATGATGTAAAATAGTATTATATAAAATTAATTAATGGATTGAAATGGAAATATAAATACTGATAGCAATTAATTATTCTTTAAATGGATTTTGAAAGAATAAAAATGGTACTCTGAACTGATTTCTCTTTTACTTGAAATATATTTTTAATAAAATGAATATCAACACATTAAGTATATCATTATTACACAACTATATATATATGACAAAATAATTATTACATTTACCTTATAATGATATTAGAACATTTTATTAGAAGTTATATGAGCTAACTTATCATATTTAATAAGTAAATTTCATCTTGTATTACTTGCTGCAAATATAAAATGTTCTTTTATGCATTTAAATAAAACAGGGAGCGAAGAATCTTGAAGAAGAAAATATTAATATTTATCGTACATTTGTGCTATAAGAAAATTGAAAAGGTTAAATTTCGCGCCAAATAGTGCTTACATTTTTGAGGCTGTATCACAAAATTTCCTTCCCAAAAATATTTTCCATAATTGAATTAAAAATATACAATATGTTGATCTAACTTTATGTTTAGATTGAAAATTATACAGAAAGTTTTATGGGTAGTATATTTTATAAAGTTACTAAAAGTACATGTTTAAAATAATTATGCTGATTCTGCATTTGAATTTCGAACATAATTACAAATATTTTTATGACTATAACTTAATTATTCCTAAACTGTGTGCTCGAAGCAATTATATAATATTTTAAAGAAAAATATTATGCAAGAGTTTATTAGAAACGTTTATTGGTAGTTATAAATATGAGAAAATTATAAAAAACTTATTTGAATGTCTTTTAATTTATAACAAGTTTATGTTTCATTAAAAATTTATTCGATTTAAAGAGATCACACGGATATATATAAAGTCCATGGAGATGAAACAGATTTGTAAAATACGACTTAATTTAATGTTATATATATATATATATATAAATGTTCAGTGTTCGAATGTAAAAATACATCTTAGTAATACTTCGTGCACTAACCATTAAATCTAATGATTTATTTTGACTGTTTAGTAAGAATAAATATTTTTAAATAAATTTTAATTAATAAAGTTATGTTAAAATAATCCCTTTTGTATAAAAGAAAGTGTAAACTTTGTAGTATTTATATAAATTACTCTTTGTTGTATAAAAAATAATGATAAATTTTAAATTCAGTACAATTTAAATTTCTATACTCTTTAAAAGCTTGCTGTCTTAAGGCATCCGCCTACCTTAAAAATGGACGCCTTACTACCTTCAATAAATATTTTTCTCTGAGGCATTTCATGTCTTATAAGAAATTATATTCTTTATATAATCATTCTAAGTATCTATTTTTTTCTATTCTATAACAATTTTATAAGAAAGTCGCAAAACATCATCATATATATATATATATATATATATATATACAATCCAGAACATATAAAACAGCGCTCTATGAAAGTGAAACTTTCGGATTTAAATGAAATGAAATTCACATATTGATACTAAGGAGAGATTCACCTAATCCTTAAATCAATACAGTTAATCAAATATAGAAAATAAAATTTCGTCATAGCGTTCTGTAAAATCCAGAGCAACTTCAATAACGTGACAGACCATCTCCTGGGCCAATAGATGCCATAACAAGGACCAGCATTTAGTTAATGTTATCCGGAAGCAGATGGATCCTCAAATCTTGCAGAGCCACCTCCAATTCATGTACAGAGTGACATGGTAGCATCTAGCGTTTCAACTGATTCCTCAAAGGATTTATAGGTGACATGTCACGGGAATGAGCCGTCCATGTAGGAATGAGAACATCACTATAAGAGATTTAAGTTACTTGAGCTGTGCGTAGTAGAGTAACATCTTGCTGTAAAATTTCCTCTGGAAAAACATTTCGGAAATGTCTCAAATGGGTATATAAACATAACGCTTGCCCGTTAAGTTTCCATGTACCACAACTATAGTGGGCCAGCTATGTATTGTCGACAGCATGGATGGAATTGTACTTTTCACCAATGCCCTTCCACACCTATACGTGGAAATCATTTTATCTCTATTTATTATATATAAAGATCCAAAAAGATCAAATATTAATCACTAAGCACCACCTTTTACCAAAATGTGGTGCAGACACGAAAGGGACACTTGGATTTCAAATTTGCTCCTGCAAGTAATCTGGAAATGGTTTGTGAATCAACGGGGTGACCTACATTTGATTGCATCATAAAACGAGTTATTGTGGCATCCACCAGCGCTTGTCGTACCATTCTTCGATCTTTTCGTCTCTTCGTCCTCCTGGTCGCTCCAGACCCAGTTCTCTGAATGTCGTTACCATCTCGTGTCCACTAGTTCCAACATATTCTGGCGTTACACTCCGCATTATTGACCAGGAAATAATACGGCAAATCTGCAACCAGCAGTTTTTCGTGTTGATGATCAGGCCCTTTTCAAACTTGCTTAACTGCACAAAAGGTGCCACTGCAGGGTGTGTGGTCATACGAATTGGCACCAAACTTGGACCATTTTTTGTCGGACATCACTCAATAGCTTTGCATTATTTTTAATATTCCTGAGTGTATAGCATGCTTTTGAAATTTTGTAATTTTATCTCTATTTATTATACATAGAATGTTTCAGACACATTTGTTTGTAAATGTATATTTCATTTGCTTTATCTTACAAATATATTTAATTTCATGCCATGGGATTATTACTCCATCGATTACACAGTATAATATAATATGTATCACAATGATATATTTTATGTATATATGATATATTTTACGGTTTTCTAAATGTCCACTTAAACTTTGTTATTAAACATTCAATTATCCTATAAAATTGTCTAATTTCCCCCTTTTTTTTAAATATTTATAAAAGATGCACTAAATGTATTAAAATAATATTATTTTCGTTTTTACTAGTCATGTGAATAAAACTATTATAATAATTAATTATCTGACTTTAAGATTTTCAATAGTCTTGTGATTGATCATGGTACTAAACATGTGCTTATAGCAATAATAAATTAAAAACTATACTTATTTTCAACTTTATTTCCTTCAAAGGGGATGGCTATGAGTGTGAATTCACTACTATATAAGTTACTTTATTCTTCCAACTGTCGTATATTTCTAATAATCTTAATAACATTTTTGTCATTTCAACCGGTAAAAATGAATTGCTAATAATATAATAGAAAACATTGATTTGATTCATACTCATATTTATGAAATAACAGCCACGTAACAACCATGGGTGTAAACCAGTCATGACGCTAGATTCGCTTGTGCTTCCCTGTCAAATAGCTCGAACCATATATCAAGTTAAATAAGGATATGCTTTGATATTGAAAGAAGACAAATCTTGATAGAAAATTCATGCCACCATAGATACGACTTCATTTATTACAAGATCCCCAAAATTCCATATACATGACAGCTATATTAATCTCCTGACTCCTGATATCTGAAGATGACAAAACCGGAGGATATGAGATTAAAATGGAAGTGTCATTAAGTTTCTGGAATTGGAGGGTTACAGACCCGGCCATGTGATTTACGAGTGAAACTTTTACATCTTCCTGAAGATAATAGACCGCCTTAATTAACCTCAATTTCTTCCTGATGAAGTGAAAGAAGCTATTAAAGCCCAATGATGAAGACAACGTCCGGAATAAAATTTGGCCAAATAGTCACACGTGGATGCAAGTGCGTAGAAATATATAGTTTGTTTAAAAATGAATAAGACATAATATATATAGAGGATGCCCTTAACATTTCAAGTAAGGGAATAATTCTGTAAATTAAAAACCAAATAAATATGTTATAAACATGGTGGCATCATTTACATTTAAATTTCGTATAAACCTTGTGTGAACAGATTTATTTGTACAAAGTTAAAGAAACTCAGAAAAGGAGTTTATCCAGACTAATAAAATGCACTTTAGAATTTGTTAAACTAACTGTTTCCACGAACTAAAATCTCTTTACAAGAATAGGAGATTATCCGAATTTTGAGAAATTAATTAGCTTTCTTCGTATTCCAATATCTTCAGATCTCGGAAGCTGAATATTTTCTCAGATCAAAGGATTTGCATTTTAATACCTTTATTTAATTTTAACTTGCCCAGATTATTTGAAATTCATGAGAAAAATGTGCGACTGAGTAGCTTCAGAGAATTAGATAGAGTACTTCATTTAAAATGAAGCTTTATAAATCTCAATGCACGAATGAAAGCTGAAACGCAATTGTTCTCTAAAGTAAATCTTTAGTTTTGATAGTTTTTATTTCAGAGATGGGCTAGTTTATTCTCAGCAATGACTGTGATTCTACTGTTAAAATCTGCTTTAAACCTGATTTAAGTGTCATCTGTCAAAGCTAAATGATAGCATTCCACTATGTTTAACATTTTTTTTTATTCTGTGTATGTAAATGTCACTGAGTGTTCTGTTTAATCTTTAGTTTCAGTTCTTAGTTTAGTTTTATGTATTATATATTAACGTTATTTTAAATCAGGATTAAAAATTTTCTCTCCCTTCTTAGTTCATAAGTAACAATAGATTTCCAGTTTAAAATATAATAGAAAAAGAGAAAAAAAATGCTATGAGCGAATTGAACAATTATTTAATAGCATCTTTTATGAAATCAAAAATAAGGATACATGTGGTGAATTTTGTCATTTTGAGACTTTCTCTATCGGTGAGGACGATGACTTAACTGGCTTTTTCCTGTTCAAATATTCCCACCACAGTAAAGATAGGACTGATAACTTAGACAGTTTTAATATACATAATCCTCACTACATGGTGGGTTTTTAATGGCATAATGATTCAAAAGAAAAGCAAATACGAGCTTCCGACCACTGCGGTAAATCGTATAAAAGCCTCTTCTCTTATTCAGGTTTGAAACTAATATTTAGAAAACAAAGGGAACATTCATCGGAAGCATATTTCACATGTATTTGAGATTGATAATCTTTTAAACTAAAAATCATATATATATATGGGGGAGGGAAGGGGGTTGTAGGTAAATGTGATTTCACAATTGGTTATTTGAATTGAAAATATTTTTGAATTGAAAAATATTTTTTTCTCAAAAGGCAAATGAATGCTTTGAATCATCTTCCAAAAATCATACAAATATCTGCTTTTGTTTATTTGAGAATTTGTGAAGAGCAATGAATATTTTTTTTTACAAATTCTCCCGCAAGATTAATAATATTTTTTGTTATTCTTATATTTTAATACATTTTCTAAAATACTCTTTGTGTAATACCTGTGAGCAATTCTTAATGAAATGTAAATAATTTAAATAATAGTTCATGTATGTCTACATAAGAAGAATTCCCAACAAAGAAATTTTAAAATATAAAAAAAAAAGATTTTACTTATTACTATACATTAGGGTACATTCAAGTGATATCTTAAGAACAATTATAACATTCGTATTAGTGACCAAAACATTTAAATGTGTTATGTGTTAAATACATATGATTAAAATATTTTTTGAAAAAATAGTTCTATGATTACATCTCTTAAAGTTAATTTCTTTGTACAAAATTACATTCATTTACTGATTTGTCTTTTCTCATTTGTTATTTCGTAATTTTTGTTATCTATTTTTCAAATAACTTTGTCTTTTTATATTATAATTAGCTTTATATCTTTTCTTTTTTAAGAAATGAAATGTTGTTCTAATTGCAATAACTCCTAATCTAGCATTATAGCATTTAATAATTATGTTTAAACTTAACTTTAAACTATTACTTAACATTTATCTTTCTAATGCAAAACCAACTTTAGTTCTAAGTCAAAAGAGAAATGTACTAATTAAATAAAGAAATGGTTTATTATTATATGTTGAATTTTTTCTATGCTATTATCTAAATTCTATTACATATTAATTGCGTCTACATTATCTTACATTTTATGTCTTATTTTGCTTTATATTAATTTCTATTCGGTGATCTTTCTATCTGAATTTTTTCATTCTTTCTAATATGAAATCTTCTTTACTTCAAGTCAAAAGAAAATATGCCTATAAAAAAGAAATGTTTTATTATTCTATATGATTTTTATACTATTACCTAAATTTTATTATAATTTAAATTCACCCATAAATATAAAATTGTACTTGTATAAAGGTTGGTATATAATACATATATGCAATAATCTTATATTTTTGAGTTTTGCAGTAATCGTTTTATCCGATTTCTGGAGTACCAGATCCTATCTTGATTGCTAAAATTTTAACCTAAATAACTGAAGAAACAAGAATATTGAAGCACCTAATTAGGAATAAGATAATGCATAAGTTTACCTTTCAGTCTAGTGGAAATTCTATTAAAGGGGAGTGAATTAAATAAAAATAAATATTAAAACACAAGCAACAAGTACCTTCAACAAATAAAATTGGATTTGATGTATATTTCCGTAATCCTCATTAAATTTTATATTTGTTACTATTTCCGAATTGGGAAACGTGATTAAAATGCAAAAGTTTATTTTTTTAAATTAAAGTAGTTCAATCCTTATTCCCATTGCATTATGGTTTTCATTAAATTATTTGGTTTAAAATAAAATTCAAAGAATTAAAACAATGAAAATATATCTTTGCGAAATGAGGTTTAACTGTCCTTCGACTAAAATCTTAATACTAAACGTATATTTCGTTTTTTTTTCCTATGTAAATTATCTCAAAGGAAGCTTATAGATTTATAATATGCTAAGAGTATTAAAGCCATGTATTGTAAAATTCAAAATATTTTCTTAATTTTATCTCAGAATTATTTTAAGTATGCCATACAACAAATAATGTTTTCTTTATTCTTGAGAGATTGATAATTATATTTTGAAAAAAGCTGAGTAATTTTACCAATCGTCCGAGAAAATATTATTAGATTAAAACCTTCAACAACCTTTTGTTAAAAATATTGTTATCCTATCTTTTATTTTTACCTATTAATTAAAATAAAAAAATAAAAAATAAAACTATTATGAATTATTATGTAGAGTTCGTATGATAAATATCGGGGTTGACATTTTCGGCTCATGGAAAAAGTATCAGGGCATTACCTATGGATGGGATTTGTAACAAAGTATTTGTGACGTACCATAGGACATCTTCCTAAGCCATGGAGTGTGTAGATATTGATCAAAGTGACAGTATGTTTAGTACTTGAATTCAGAGTGTAAATACAGAGAATCATAAATCAGTGTGTAATTTCAAATTTTATGTTAAATTAAGAAACTCCGCTGCAAAGAATGTTCGAATTATCGACAAGGTTTACATGTAGGAATCCATGACCAAGACTCTTAAATTTGAATGGTAAAACTAGAAAGGATACCGATAAAACAACGAGCAGTTTGTGACTGCTGGGCAAACAGGGGAGGATAAACTTTCCACAGTAGTGATGATTAGGGTCTCCGTATCCTGAGACAAAAAATCGAAATACGGAGGCTTCAACAATGGGTCCAATAACCCATGTGTAAATCTGAGTAATAACACAACATTGCAAAATGGCTCATATTGCCTTGCAGTCTAATTGTGGGTCCCGTTTGGACTCCATTTTGTTCTCAGATTAAAGGACATAGTTTCGGAAAAAATAGACGAGGTTAAAGCGTCATTGGCTATTCTGTCAAAATAGCCTTCTACGACTTCCAAAGAACATATAAAAATTGTAAAAAATATGGGCAATGCTGATTGAAGGAAGGTCATATTTTGAAAATTATTGACTAATTCTACATATATCTATGAATACTTTCTATTCGTAACTTCCATCCTGATACTTCTTGGACAAAAATGTATGTTAATTAATTTTATACACCAACAAGATACAAAATTATGAAATGAAATACATAAATATCAGATGGACAATGCTCTAAAATAGAATTGGTAGATCATTGATTTTTAAAAGTTAAAAAGCAATACATTTGTAGTTATTGTTTTAATGCATAGTTTATTTTTGGAAATGATATATAACTGACACGCTGAATAGCTCTAAAATTTGATTTTCGTTATTTTGTTGTTCAAAAATGGAATCTGCCTCACCTAATCCATATATGTATTACTTATTAGATTTTGTTCAGCAGAATGCTCTAAAAATGAATTATAAATTATAAACAAATGTGCCAAGAGCCATATAAAGATGATCTAAATTTGCACATTTTTTAAAATATATTCTACTTAGGATTCGGGCGTACTTTCCTGAAAACGTACATTATTCATAGTTATGAGATTTTATATTTTATGAAAGGAATCTATTCTCTGTTCAGTAAGCATGTTTCTTTCTAATAAGCACAAACAAATTTTGAGTAATTCATAATATTTGTATGAAAATCATGTCCATTTTAATCATATAGTTATTCCTCTTAAATTTAAATTTTACTAAATTCTATTTTTCAAGTTATAAATATGTTCATGATATATAATGTTAAAAATGTAAGTATTCTTCAATTTTTTTTATGTCAGAAATGCAACAAAGGTTAAGCAGCATATATTTAAAGGTAAGAACATGACTCACAAATATAATTACCTCTAATGGTTATTGATTCTTCATTTATAATTATTTCAATATATATATATATATATATATATATATATATACACTCATGGACAAGAAAATTAGCGCACCAAGAAGGAGTCGTCAAAATGAAACGAAATCTTACATACGAAATGACTACTTGGATATAAGTAAATGAATAGAAAATCAAAGAAAATTGATCATTTATTTCAGAGAAAAAAATTTTAAAAAAATGGAGGATTTAATACCCTGTTGAACCCCATGTAGCTTGAATGCACGATGCGATACCATCGAGCATTGAGGCATACAAGTTCTGTATGATATCTTGGGACATTTCGTTCCATGTTTGCTGTAACCTTGCCTCCAGTTCTTTCAAACTCGTGGGATGCCCACCTCCAGTCGCTAATGATCCCATATATGCTCGATTGGAGACTAATCTTGGGATCGGGCAGGCAAAGGGAGGGTAGTAACAGTGCGCAGACAGTCTTGTGACACCCTTGCCGTGTGAGGCCGAGCATTTTCTTGTAGAAAAATGGCTCCTGGGAGCCGTTGCATGACTGGCAACACATGTGGTTACAAGATGTCATGCACATGCCGCTGGTCTGTCATGGTGCCACGGATCAATACTAGGGGTGACTGTGTATTGAAGGCAATGGCAACCCATACCATCTCAACAGCTGTGGGAGCGGTGTGTCGTTGTAAAGCAAAGGCAGGATTGAGGCGTTCACCACGGGGTCTCCACACAAGAACACGATTGTCATCACTGCTGCGATTGAATCTGGATTCGTCGCTAAAGACGACCTGGTTCCATACCGCTGCAGTCCATTTTCCTCATGCGCGGCACCACTCCAAACGGAGGCGTCGATGGGTGGGCGTCAAGGGCAGCACACGTAATGGGCGCTGCGATCCCAAATGTCCTTCAGCCAAGCGCCATCGTATGGTTCGAGAAGACACAGGGGGCCCTAGTGAAGGTCCTACCTGTGCCGGATGGCGGACGATGAAGCAGTTGGCTGTACACGTGCATGTCTTACAATGTGGCGGTCTTCTCGACGACTGATCTATCGAGGGCGTCCTGAGCCTGGTCTTCGTGTAAATGATATCTCTCGTATCCACTGGTCCCAACACCTTCTCACAACACAATCAGAGTAGTCTAATTGATGAGCTACTCGCCTAGCTGACCACCCAGATTCCATCATGCCAATGATTATCCCCCTCTCAAACTGCGACAGCTGCTCATATTACCTTTGAAAACGGCGTAATGGCATGTCTACCTCAGCTCTTTCTTTGTAAACGTTTCAGCATACTCAAACAAGCTTTGGTTACCTGTTTTATACTCCAAGGAGAACGACGTTAAACGCCCTCTATCGGCTACACGTAATGCGCAATCACGTTGCATTTCTAATCATTTGCATATCTTCCCGACATGTACCTTTATGCCATGTTTCGTTACGATCCCGCAATTATTTCTTGGTGCGCTAATTTTTTTGACCATGAGTGTATATATATATATAAATATTTATAAACATAAATAAGTGATTTTCTTTACATAAATATATTGAAAAATATGTATATCTCTATGTTTAGAATTGGACTTAAATTGCTTTCATTTTTAAATAGTAAAGTTCATTTAACCTTGCATAAAATAAGTCCATTCTCAGTAAAAACGTATCAGTTACTTTAAATATGAATTGAAATATTTCTCTTGTTAAAAATTCTACTTCTGTACTGTTAAACTCTAATTATATGAAAATTAATTATAACTTCTAATATTAAGGAGCATATCAATTCTTAAAAAAACCTTTTTAATCAAATTTATTTAATTATATACTTTTCACGAATGTCACACATACATATTCAAAATGAATTTTAATATTCAATTTCAAATTCTAGAAGCAATAGCCAATAATTTGTCAGTAAAATCTATGTAACTTTAATGATACAATTCTTCAGTTTGTACTCTAAAATGTGCAATAAATTTTAGCTAATGAATTTTTTTTAATTAAAAATAAACCCTTACAATTCCAGATTTTTAAATCACTGATTTTGAGACCCTTTTGGGACATCCTTTTTTTACAATATATGTATTATTATGGAAATGGAAAATGATAAGCTTATTCGAAACTGCTTTCAGAATCCTTAAAAATTCACAGGTATTTTGACTCATTTTTGTTTTATTTCAACTGGCAATTAATTGTAAATGTATGTTAAAATTATCGTTGAATAAAAGATATTTGTGTGACATTTTAAAACCAATGGATTTTATTTCTTAAATTCTTTGGGATTGCTTAAAAGTTTTACATTATTATAACTTCTATTACATTTTATTACACTTAATAAGCTTATACATTTTCAGTGTATATGAGAGTAATTTAATTTTTTCAAAATTATTCCTGTTATTTTACTCAAAACTAAAAAGTAAATCAATTAATTTGTTTATTTCGAGGAATTTCACCAAAACCAAATTTAAATGTTTAACAGAATAATTTTGAATTAAATTATTTTCAAAGAATACCAACTAGAATTTTTAATTTTAAAAATTTATGAAAGTTGAAAAATATATTTGGTGACAACTAATTAGATGTAATATCGAAGACGGATAATAAAAGTGTTAATAAAACGGAATTCATTTTAAAATACTTATTTTATCAACTATTCACGGTAAGTTCGATAAATATTTGCTGGAATGACAAATTTACCATTTTAAATATTTTGCAAATGTTTTATATTTCACTGGATTATTTTTAGAATATAAGTTATTACTGATAAGAGAAAAAAAGCTTTAAGGGTCTGTAAAATATATAAGTTAACCAAATACTGTAAGGAATTGGATTTGATATTAGAAAAAGATATTATCGGGACGAAATAATGAGTCAAGAAAATATAAAACCACTTTATTCTGTAACGTTGGACTATTCGCGAATTTCTCCTTGGGAACTTTGATTTTGATTGATTGCATGAAATAAGAGTTTCTTTCCAACCAAAATGAAGCGTCATTATGTTAATTAGATGCAGATAGAAATAAAGTGAAGTGATCCAGGTATAATGATACATAAGTAAACTGAAATTTAGAGGAAAGAGAGAATGTGGTTAACTCTGAATGTAGTTCTAATAGGAGGCCAACAATATCAAGAGTTGCAGTTATCGGATATTGTTGCCACAAAGGACTTGCTGGAGAAAGACATTTGAACTGGAAGGGCTTGGTAAGAATATTTAATTACATTGTGATATTTAAATTAGTTGGCTACAGTCCAAAGAGAGCCAGAATATATATTATATTACAGTAATTGATAAATATATAGTAAGTTGGAGGAAACTTGTGTGTGTTTGAAGCACTCATTGACTTTTAGAGTTATGTACATGTGATTGAAGTATGCACAAGAGTCGGATAGAAGTAATCATTCATTACAATTCTAGCTAAGAAGAAGATAATAAAAAATTCTAATGTGGAATATTTACATATTCATTTTATTAACCTAATATTAGAGCTCAATAATAACAAATATTAGAGTTGAATGGAGCTAAATTAGAATTCTTTAGTAATGATATCTGAGTCAGGTATACGCTCTTTAAATATCACCTACAACTTGCTCCCGCTGATTTAGTGTGCTCATCGATATCTTATTGATTCCTTAGTATCCTATTATCTCTCCTAATTATATACATAAATCTCGGTTATTCCTCAAGTCGAGGTTCTCAATTCAAATAACATATTAAAGTACCCATTGTTGTTAGTTTTAAGAATATGCATGAGAATGTATTACAATGCTATTACATTAAAAATTATCTTTAATATATTCTCTTTTCAACTTCTAGTTAGTATTTCTGATAGAAATATTCTTACAGTATGCTTAGATCAGTTTTGAGCAATTTGAAGATTTTGTTTTGATTAATGAAAAAATAATAATTAAGAATTTTATGTATTTATTATTTTTCATATATTAATTTAAAGAAAGCCTTTCGTTCCATTTCTTCAAGGCAAAAATATTTCATAACGTATTTTTCTTTTTCAGACAGTAAACATTATTAGTTTCCAAATTAAAACGACTTTGTAGGATATTTAAAAATGTTAGTCTACTTATAAATGTTTTTGTTTAAAACACATAATTTTTGAAATTAATGTATGTGTTAAATAGTCTTGCTTAATTCGAAGCATGCATTCCAAAAAATTACATTAATATTTATACTTATTTAAGAACACGAAGCATAAATTATTTTCAAAAAAGAAGTAAAAGAAATTAGCCTATTATTTGACTAAGTTTACTAAAGCTCCATTTAACTCACATGTCTGAATATTTTATAAAATACATATTTATTATGTATGTGTTTCTTTCAACACTGTCAAATGATACCATTCATATGAATATCAAATCATTTCCGAACAAAAAAAAAGTACAAAATGTAGAATATTACAAACATTTATCCAAAACAAATTGTATGTTACAACATCCTCCCTCCCTCTCTAATCAGAAAAAAAAAACCCGCATACCTATGAGTAGTATTATTCTTAGGATATAAACTTCTTAGAAAGATGTTCGTATTCAGGTAAATTACAGAATATATTCTTTATTAAACTTTGCAAAACTGATACACGTATATACATGATTCAAATAAGAAAGTATATTTTTGTTGAAATCTTCCATTCCGCGATTTGTAGAAGGATCATCTGTAATCATAAGTTTGACAACGATTCAATATTTTTACTATATAAGAATTTAAACATATAATTAGAATACTTTTAACTTCTAGTATGCTTCTTTATACTTCCACTTTAACACTTCCAGAGAAAATAATCTCTTTCGTTGGGTTAAATTGTGCTAAATTCTCGACAATACTCAGAATAATGCTCATGTATGACCCCTGTGGCTGTAATTACCACTGTTGATTGGATTGAATAGATCCCAAATAATGGTTGGGAACACAAATAATTGATTGTCTTACGCACTCGACCATTAACTTCAGACGACAGCAGGCGACAAGTTGCAGAGGAACACTCACTCAAGTTTGACTTGTAAACGATTTCTATAATTTATTGCTTAGATGAGAATAATAGATAAATGGAAATGCTGGGTCCATAAATGTATTCGATTTTTCTAATAAATTGAAGATATCTAGTAGATAAGAGTTTTCTGAAGAATAAAATAGACATCTATGAATTATTCCACTTATTTTATAACTTAAATTTATTGACAACAAATGAATAAATTACATGCTTTGAATAACTTATTTTTAGTTAGCCAATAGATAAATGCCAACGTGATTATTTTTCATCAAAAATGTATATGCAGAAACCAGTGAAGTTATAGAATGATTCCTTTCTTAGTTCGTAAAGTAATACGGAATAATGAGTTAACAATGATTCTATCATTATCAATACTTCTTTCAAATATACTATAAATGAATGGTTTACAAAACTCATACCAAAATCTACTAAAACTTATTCGTTTATCCCAACTGTAAATTGGATTCTATTAAAGCTGTTTCATTTGTCCACTGTGATTCAACTTATTCAAACGTTATGGCTTAGTAGCAAGATGTGGCCGCGGTAGCCTAGTGGTAATGGCTTCGGATTCGTGACGGGCGGTTTTCGTTCGATCCTTGGCCACCAAAGACCCGACGTGTAGCCGGGGCTGATGCACGTTAAATCTGTCGGAGCCCAAAGTCCTCCCGTTGGCGTGGTGTGGATGTTAGGAGAGGAGGGTGCCAGCTCAGGTGTCGTCCTTGTCACTTGACCGTGGTTCAAAATTACGAGGTCCATCGCCAATAGCCCTCGTGTTGCTTCTAGTGAGACGTTAATCTAAACTAAAACTAGTAGCAAGATTATTTGTGAATTTATAACATACTTTTTTTATTTTATGTTCATAGGCTTAATCTATTAAAGCTCCCTTTATGGTCATTTCGAATTTGTGAACGTATTGTTATCGTATGGAATTTCTTTTACCATCATCAAATCTGTAAACTATTTCTTCTATTTGAATACAATATAAAAATGCATCTGAAAAGCAAAAAAAAAACAAAATGGTTTCTGCAGAATTACGTTATTTCTCCAATTTATAAAAATAGTTTTACTTCTTTTCAATTATTTGTTTATATGTTTTATAGTCTTCAAAAATATTCTATGGTATTTTCAAAAATCGGAAATTTTTTTGTAATTCTTTTGTAAATGTAAAAATGCAAATATTAAAATATAATAAAATATTTAAATATCTAATGCGCTTTTAGATGCACCATTTACATTCACATTGATAAAATTGTACAGATTTGAGGACGGTAATAGAAATTCCGTAGGAGGAACGGATTAACATCACGTTCAGGAAATCAGAACGGACGGTAGATGGGAATTTTAACAATATTTTAGTTTCTTTTTTTCTTTTTTTTTTTGAATTAAAGCAACAGGAGGTACTGAATGAAAAACAACATCTATCATTTTTATTTTTCATTCATAGTATTGGATTAATTTCTAAGTTCATTTTATTATTCAGACATAAGCATTTTTTGTGTAATATTTTGCAGTTATAAAACGAAATGAAATTAATTCTTAGACGTTTCAATTCATTAAACGCTAGATCAATTACACTTACATTGAAGTTTTATTGTTAATATACTAGGTTTCGTTTTAAATAAAAAATTAGCAGTAGATCAAAATATATTCTGCTTGTTATATTACCGTAAATATTTATTTATTATAAGATTATTTATTTTAAGTTTTTATGTGGTCATTTTTGAAAATAAATAATACATTTCAAAGTGTTATTTGAAATCATTTAAAACAATAATTATTATTTCTGAAGTAAATATCAATTCCTTTTTGCATTTGCTTCACTTATTCAAAGTATGAAGCAATCAGTTTATGTTTTAGATTCGACTATTTTTGTAACTAAATTTAATTTCTCCTATTTGCTTATAATTAGTTTTTGAAATTATATTCATTAATAATATTTTCTCTTATCTGCTTAAGTTATTAGAATATAGAATGCAGCATTCATTTAGGAGATTCAATTAGGAAACTTAACACAAAGATACATTTCGTGAAATCGAGTTTCATTGTAGAAAAAAAATCCTAGAATAATGAAATTTATTCTGTGATTCTGTGATATAACTATATTTTGACAGGTTCAATTAACAATTAATAGTTATTTATTTCATCTCAGAAAAATTATCTCAACGCTTTAAAGAAGTAAGTGTATAACTGACGTCCAGTTAAAATAAAATTTAAAATGTATGAGAGTTCTTAACTCCGAACTAGTTTTAGGAGTTCTATAAAACTTTCGGTAGTCTAAGTACCGATGAAGTATTTAATTTTAATTTTTTTTTTCTGTATTCAATATGCAATACAACACTGAATAATTTATTTATTAAATATAACTTCAAGTATTATGCAACATCAGATGAGTTATAAAAATTCCTAAATCACATTTAAACTAGAACAGATGGAGAATAATCGAAATAACATTTCTAAAAAACATAAATATGCTTTACTGTGTCTTAATTACAAAGTTGAAGACATGAGCATGAGAAACACAAGCATTAAAATATTCACACAAATTATAAAAAAAAAAAAGTTACATCAGGATTCTTCCAGCTACTGTACAAGTTTCCAGTTCTTTGAAATTTGCAGTGAGCATAATTATTTTATAATGTCTCATTGAAATTGTATATAACTATTCATATGAATCTTATTTTTATCATTTTTTTTTATAATGGGGAGCATCAAAATATTGGTTGTAATGTAATTTATATATACATATATTTGTTTTGAATTGGAAGCCATAATCATGGATATTTTTTGTGATGCACCAATTATAAATAGAAAGCCACAAAAATGTCTTATGAAAAAATGACCTCAATGTTTTAAAGCATAAAGAATGACTCGCAATGGAATTTTCTTACAATTCTAGAAAATTTTATCGTAAGCTTTTCCTCGGATAGAAATTGATTCTAATTAATTATATCCTTTTTCAATACTGTTTGTATTCTGTTTTGTATTTTGCTTAAATGTCACTCAGTCATTTTAGTTAATGTCTGAAAATTATGGCTAGCTTGTAAGCATATTTATACAGCTGTCGAAATTCGCTTGATTTAGGGTAATACAAAATATTTCAATGACTAACAAGATAACGTAAATTAACGTAATGCATGCAACTGTATTATCTTCTTTATATTTTCAATTTTCCTAGAAATATCACTTTTAATAAGACGTCGTCTGAAATAAAATAGCAATTCAGGATATGATAAAAGAAAGTTTACTCTTTTTGAATCTTTGTAGGTTTCTGTGTAATTTTCCCCTTATTCATCTTAAAATTATGTATTAAAACTCAAATAAATTATCAAATAAAGATTTGTAACCATAGGGTAAGGAGCT
The DNA here is from genome assembly GCA_019974015.1 of Nephila pilipes. Taxonomy (NCBI): domain Eukaryota; kingdom Metazoa; phylum Arthropoda; class Arachnida; order Araneae; family Nephilidae; genus Nephila; species Nephila pilipes. The sequence continues at coordinate 10,856 of BMAW01125860.1, read as the reverse complement.
CTCTAACTGGTCTGATTTATATGAAATCATATAATGAAAGGTGAGGAAAAAAACCTTTTTTGAAACATTGAATTTTTAAGATATCAAACAGTATATATTTTCAAAGGATATATATTTCAAAATTATGTCAATACTTTACTAAGTAAAAAAAAAATATTTTTAAATAATCAGTAACAAGCAACAAAAAAAATTTATAAATTCAGACTAAAATTATTTATGAAACGGCAATATCTCGACGGATAATTTAAAAAAAAAAAAAGACTTTAAAAAAATTCCTTCCATATTCTTTGAGGTATACGTCTACCTTCGAAACACTGTTTTTGAAAAAAAAATAGAAGTTTTTGCGAAACACTAATGTTTTTAGTTACAATAGTACATAAAATTTTAAATTTAAAAGTAATTTTCATAAGCCTTTTTTTTTTCTTATTTTACAAATTTTAGCCATATTTGATTCCATTTCAGTAAAAATTGACATTTACACTAAATTTCATATAACAAATTCTAATTATTTACTTCCCTTTTTGTTTGAGAAATATAATGTAATATCGATATATGTTAGATATCAATGCATATTTGCTTTCCCAACCCCCAACATAAATAGATTGCGCCGCGCGATGTAAGCTCTGACTGCGCATACGCGCAATGGATAGCGAAGTTCTCTCCTATTAATTAATACGTCAATATGATTTCTGATGCTGTTGAATCTTCGAGCGTGAAACTCACGCTGCCGCTCACTCTTTTATAAATGTCTTTCTGTAAATAAAATATCATTTCGTAATTGTGCCATAGTTCTCATTGCGTTTACTTCCTACAATGGTTATGGACCCAGGAACTGAAAGGAATAACCATTAGCAATGCACATTACAAAAGAATCTAAATGAAACAACTCTTCAATCTAAAGAGCTACGTATCCCTGATATAAAAAAAAGCTGAAATCATAGCAAAACTCAACTCTATAGAGAAACTGAACAAGGATAACTATGACACCTGGAAGTTAGAAATCGAAAAGTCTTGATAAAAAAACACCACTGGGATTATGTCAAAGGAAACGTAGCTAAGCCTAACAAAGGTGCCTAGCCCGACGCCAATGATTGGAGATGGACTGAAACGATCGAAAAGCTCGTGCCGACATTATATTGTCTATCAGCCCAAATGAACTTTGTCATGTTAGACATTGCACAACTTCCAATGAAGTTTCGAACAAACTAAAGGCTGTATTCGAATTTAAGGTACCAGCCAAAAAGGCTTCACTTTTCAAGCAACTATTGTTCTGGAAAATGACCAACACAGAAACAATGTCACACCATATTAAGGAAATTTTCAAAACAGTAGATAAGCTGAAAGAAATACAGCTGGATATTGCGGATGATTTCTTATTCATTTTAATTCTATCCATCTTTCCGTACCATTCGAAAATGTCCAATGTGCCATTGAATCCAGAGACGAACTGCCTAATTCTGTAATTCTCAAAATAAAATTGCTGGAAAAATTTGAAACAAGAAAAAGAAAGAAAATTCCTGCATCGCAGTGTGCTCTATACTCTGCTGCAACAAAGGAGAAGCAATATTCAAAAATGAACTCAGAACTGGAATACAAACCAAAACAAAGCAGTGAATCAGAAATCTTTTAGAATTCTGAAATGTAATTACTGCTCAAATTATGGACATAAATCATCCGAATGTCGCAAGAAAATAATCGACAGAAAACACGCATCTCCAAATCACAACTCGTCCATTTTAGTGAAATCTGGTGAATATATATCGTCAGCTATGTACTATAATAAAGACCAGAATGAAAGAAATTCAACCTCCTGGTGTTTAGAAGTGGAACCACCTCTCATATGTGCAACGATGAAAAGATATTCAACGAAATAAATAAAGAAACAAACTGTTTCGTAAAATTAACTGTCGATAAAGCTATTTAAATTACCGGCAAAGGTTCGGTTAGCATTACAGTTCAAAATGCTCAGCTCTCCAGAACCATTCTTTTGAAGAATGTTTTATGTGTGCCGGAATTAAAATGCAACTTAATATCAACATCTAAGGCCACAATGAACAATAGATCCGTCATTTTTTCCGAAACAGAAGCAAAAGTAATTGAAGCAAATGGAACTGTTCTGATGACAGCGATCTGCAAAGGAGATTAACACTACGTAAAACTGAAAATTGAAACGACAAATATCGTCACCGAATTTCAAAAATGGCAAAAGAAGTTTGGACATTTAATTGAAAAGAATCTAAGGAAATTAAAGATTGAAGGAATGGTACGAGGATTACATTTTGATATATAAGATTCCGTTAAGGACTGTAAAACCTGCATCCAGTCAAAACAGACTGTTGCCACTTTTTAAAAAGAATCTAAATTCAAAAGTAAAACTCTTTTTGAGCTTGTACATTCGGAAGTCTTTGGAGATATGCGAGTACCGTCACTAGCAGTTTCGTTTTTATTTTATTACTTTCATTGCTGATAAATCAAGATATGTAATAATAAATTTCTTAAAAACTAAAGATGAAGTGAAAAAGAGCCGTTATAAACTATAAAGATTTAGTTGAAAATCAAACAGGGAAGAAAATTAAAACACTACGGACCAATAATGGATTAGAATATTGCAGATAAGAATTCGAAACTTTTCTTAAAGAACAAGGCATCCGAAGAGAAAAATCTACTGTTATGACCCCTCAACGAAAAGGAGTTGGAGAAAGAGGAAATCATACTTTAGTTGAAATGGCCACATATATCTTCATCCAATTAGAATTAAATTCTAACTTCTGGGCCGAAGCAATTAATTGTTCTATTTGCATTCGTAAACACTCGCCTAGCAAGAGCATTGAGAATTCAACTCCATACAGAATCTTTTTGGGCATCAGGCCAAGTGTGTCACACTTTAAAGTGTTAAGACATAAACCATACGTGTTGAATAAACGACTAAAAGGCAAATTTGAACCTAGATCGAATGAACATATCTTCATCAGATATTCAACAGAATCGAAAGCATAACGGCTGTTTGATAAGAAAAAAGAAATATAATAGCAAGACGAGAAGTGAGATTTATCGACGAATTTTAAAACCATCTGCAAGCGTCAGAAATGAAATTCATTACCCTGCCTGAAGAAAAGAAAAATTCTACTCTCAACGAGGATTCGTCACCTGACCTTCACGATATAACGAAAAGAGAAGCAACGTCATCGGACTCCTAAACAGAAACCGAATTTTCAAATAGTGGTGACGTCATCCCTCCGGGGAAAAGCGTTAGTCACCACTCTTCAGGAAGGCCTAGGATTTTAAGAACAGGCAAATGAGGTCGTCCAAGAAAGGAAAATAGACATGTTTCCACGGATTTTTTGAAACAGGCCTGAGCGTTCAAGAGGCTCTCGCAGGACCAAACAAAATAGCTTTTAAGAATGCTATGAAAGAATAACATGATACATTAATTAAAGAACATGCATGGACTTTAGTTCTAAGACTCAAGAATAAAAAGGGTATAGGATCAAAATGGGTTCTATAAACAAAATTCAAAGAAGATGGAACAGTTAAAAAATTAAAAGCAAGAATTGTTGCTAAAGGATGTTCTTAAAAACTTGGAATAGATTTCAACAAGAATTTTTCTCCAGTTGTAAGATTAAATTCCACCTGAACAGTTACTGCTTACGCAGTTGAAAACACCCTCACTGGATATCGATTAGACTTTGTGATGGCATATGTAAATGGAGATCTGAATGAAGAAATGTTTTCCAGAAGACCAGTCTTATGGAAAACCAAATGAATTTCGTGTTCCTCCTGATAAAGATCAAGTTTGTTTACTAAACTGTTCTCTTTATGGTCAAAAATAATCAGGGAGACAATGGTACAACAGATTGAAAACTAAACTCAATCCTCTTGGATTTAAATTGCTAAATGCTGACAAATATGTTTATCATATGAAATCATCTTCTGCTGAAGCAATCATCATTGTATATGTTGATGATTTAATGATATTTACCAGCAGCGAAAACGTTTATGAACATTTTTATGGTGAATTAGCAAAAACTTTCAAAATGAAAGACTTTGGACTATTGCATTATTGCTTAGGAATTGAAATCAAGATAAAAACAGTTTAATAATATCCCATTCTAAGTACATTGATGATATCTTGCAAAAGTACAAAATGCATGATGTAAACACTGTTGCAACTCCCATGAAAACAAGCATTAAATTAACCAAAGAGATGTCTCCACAGAATGAAGCAGAAAAATCGGAAAAGTAAAATTTACCATTCCGATATTTATGTCTGTCACCACAAGACCAGAGATTACTTACGCTGTCAATTTTCTTAGTTTAACAACAATCCAGAGAAAACACATTGTATAGTAGCTAAAAGAATCCTGAGTTACTTGAAAGGAATTAAATATCCAGAGTTAATTTTAAAAAAAAGTTCATTTGGCTTAGTTTTTATTTTTAGCACGGAAATAATATGGTCACTATAATTATATATATATATATATATATATATATATATGGTGGACTTCGATTTCAGATTTCATCTTAATACTTAATGAATTACATTGAAGCGTCAGAATTCATATGAACCTCCTAACATCTAATGGGACTTTAATTTGCTCATCAAACTACAGAACACGATATTGCATGGACTCAACAAGTAGTAGAAAATCCTGTTAAGAAATATCCAGGCTTCTCCTTAATTACAATAATATTTCAAGCGTACGATTTTGTATACGAGCTGCCCTTTGAATCATATCCCCTATGTGTACAATGGGATTCATGTCGAGGATTTAAGTGGCCAAATAACTGACAGGAATTGCTCACAATGTTCCTCAAGCCAATCGTGAATGAATTTGTCCCAGTGACATGGTGCATTTTCATCCTAGAAAACTCCATCATTGTTTGGGTAAATTAAGTCTATGAATGGCTGCAAAGCATTTCTATGTAGCGAACATAACCATTTTCAATCTATGATTCTGTTCAGTTTCACAGGAAGATTGAACCTATGACATGTTTAAACAGTCTCATTATGTCTTGGGTTCAGCGCTATACTCGAACCTAACCATTAGCTCTTATCAACTTGAATCATGACTCAACTGACAATGTTTTCCTGCCATCTAAGGTCGGTCCCCACAAATATGGTTACAATACCAGAAGAGGCACGACATCTAATAACGTGTTATTGTATAGAAATTCGAATCGGTCTTATACTGTCATATTTCATTAACACCAATTGTCCTTACAACCTCCTCATGGACACGTCTGTTGTGTATCTCACGTCCTATATTAATGGTATTTGATCCAGAGTTCCTTGTAGGGAAACAGTGGTTATTCTACTCATACGTGTTGGTTTTCGCCGTTGAGTAAACATTATCAGCCACTGTATTGTCCATAATGGAAGGTAATACATGGAATTGTATATCCTCTGCATACTCTTGACCATGTAGATCAATAAGTATTGAAAGCTATAACAATTTTCAAATGATTGAATGTAGAAGCAACTAGATTCTGTTTTTAAAGTTTTTGTTTAGCAATTCCCATCTTTTGGACGAAATTGTATCAGGTAACATATTACATGAATAACTTGAGTGGAAATGAAAGCCCTGACAATGTGTTTCCATTTATACTTTTCTTATGAAATGTTATTGTTACCTGGTTATTTGCGTATTGTTATCTCATGAGTTTTATACTTCAGTGTATAGTGACAATTGTATCAAAACTATTAAAGCAATTAAATCTACTGAATTTTTTTCCTATTGTTTTCTGTCTCTTGTAAAGTGATTAATGAAGAACTACATATCTGTAAAATTTACTGAGTAAGTCATTATAAAGAAAAAACTGTTTTCATGCATTATTAACACTTATTATTGTGAGTATATTAATAATATTATAATATTATTATACTGCAATATTACTATACTATAATATTACTATACTATAATATTTATACGAGACTATATTATACAAGTATATATACGAGACTCGTATAAAAATTACGAATTATTAAAAATACGTACTCTTATTTTTAACATGAAAAACACCTACGTAAATAAGACATAATTTTTTTTAATATTTTCACATTTATTTCAATTCACTGGATGGTTATATTATAATCTAATGTCCTATTTACTTGTTATGTGTCTATTATACCAAAATAATAAAATTTTCTTTAAAAAGGGATTAAATTTTCAGAAAATTTATATTTATAGATGAGTCTTTAGTTACACGAACAAGAGGATTTGTGTTTTTTTAAAACTATTTGAAGTTAATGAAGATTTATCTAAATATAACATCATCTCTAGCTTAGATTTGATTTCATGCTAAACTACAAATATTATGATATCAGAAAAAGGATAATTCCTAAAAACGTTAAAGTAATTTTCGCTTTATATCCATTAAAAATATGAACCTAAATTTTCCATAAGCGTTACCATTGTTAAATATATTAGATGTATATTGTATTGCATCCGCTTCCAGTTTTGCATTGAAACGTACTAAATGCAATAAAAAGAATGATTTACAATAACTATTTTATTAAAGATATGATTTGCAGTGACTCACGCTCTCCATTCAATCTATAGTTGTTACTAATCTATGCACCATGTATGGCGTTGACTAATTGGCATATTTCACTAATCATTTTCAGTTAAATTATATAATAAATAAATTAAATTTACAATAGTGCATATTGCAAAGTATATACCCTTGCTCTTTGTTGACTTCCACTTATAAAATCTTCCACTTCCACTTATAAATCTTCCACTTCCACTTAATGACTTCCACTTATAAAACTAAATATAGCAATTCTGTTTGATCAAACAAGTTCGGGATCATGACTGCGCCTTATAAGCGATTTTATCGGATTTCTAAGCGTCGATATAATTTTGACAAAGGTATCAAACATAAAAAAAAATTGTATGAGATTTAAATTATTAAATCATGGGTTTATAAATATTCTGAGCCTGTTTAAGCGATATAAATATCAAACACAGTATTTAATTACAATTACAAAATTAAATTTTAATATTAAATATTTATATAATTGAATATTCTTATATTATTTAAATACACCGCGATACAAAATTAATACCGTATAATTAAAGTGGAAACAAATTGGGATAAACTATTCTAGTCATATGTTTACACCAATTAGTCTCTGTAGCATTTGAGGAACACCTGGTGTGCCATACATTTAAATGGTTAGTTTTATTAATTTCATTAGCTACTTAGCAGCTGTCTTACAAGGTTCCGTAAGTAGTAAGCCGGGGTCTACAGGGTACGGAAGTGACGTCATACTCCCCCCCCCCTGCCCTGTTGGTCTGGATATACTGATAAGGTTATCATTGTGTACCTACTGTATCGATAAGGCACCCCACCCTGTTATCTTTGGGAATGTTATTTACGGAGCGATAAGCTCGTTGTGTTGGTAGACAAGTGCTATTCTAGGTAAAGGAATATAATTTAATAAATAATTAAAAGTATTTTTACTGAAGATAAATTAAAAGATTTTTATACGAGTTAGAAGAAATGTATTTTGAATAAATGATTCTTTTCCGCGCGAAGTTGGATCGGATATTTGCTTAGTACATTTTTCGTTTGAATGAATATATTTTAATCTGAATTAATTGGAAGATATTTTTTTTTACTTCTTCGCATAAGGTTTAGGAATTGAATACTTGTTTCGTACATTGTTTTCATTTGAATGAACTGAATGAATATATTTCACTCTGAATTAATTTGATTTTTTTCTTCTGTTTTACGCGCATTTTTTATTTCGCTTGTATATAAGTACTTGAACGTTCCTTTTCATTTCATTGCATGCTTGTACCAGTTAACGCACATATGTAGGAATGTCTATCGAATATATGTATAAAAATCCTGAAAAACCTGCAAGTTTTGGAGGTGTAAATGCATTGTATAGAGCTTTAGGAAATCGTGTTAAAAAGAAAGATATCAAACAATGGTTAGAAACTAAAGATTCTTATACTTTACATAAAACCGCAAGACGAAAGTTTAAGAGGAATCGGGTTATAGTAGGGGGAATAGATGAACAGTTTCAAGCAGATCTATTAGACTTGCAATCTTTAAGTCAGTATAATAATGGTTATAAATATCTTTTAACATGTATAGATGTGTTTTCAAAATATGCGTGGGCAATACCCTTAAGAGATAAAACGAGTCATAGCATACTAAAAGGTTTCGAAAAAATTTTTAGAGAACGGAAACCCATATCACTGCAAACGGACAAAGGAACAGAATTCAAAAATAAAACTGTACAAAATTATTTTAAGAAAATGAATGTTCACTTTTTTACGACTAATAATGAAACGAAAGCCAGCATTGTCGAACGTTTTCATAGAACTTTGATGTCTAAAATGACGAAATATTTCACAGAGTACAATACTCGAAAGTACTTGGATGTAATAGATAAACTTATATCTAGTTATAATCAGACGTGGCACCGAAGCATTAAGATGGAGCCTTTGAACGTAAGCATTGATAATCAAGCCAAAGTATGGCAAAACCTGTATGCCGACATGAGCGAACCAAATGTCAAACAGCCCATGTTTAAAATAAATGATAAAGTGCGTATCAGTAAATGGAAAGGGAGATTTGAGAAAGGTTACGAAAATAATTGGTCTATGGAAATATTTACAATCTACAAAGTTATACCCAGAAATCCTATCGTTTACATGCTGAAAGATCTCAAAGGTGAGGTTATCGAAGGCACTTTTTACGAAAAGGAAATACAAAAGGTTACAGATTCTGGTTATTACCCAGTGGAAAAAGTTTTAAAGAAAAGAAAAAGAAAGGGGAAATTAGAATATTTTGTGAAATTCCTAGGATATCCAGAAAAATTTAACAAGTGGGTCAGTGATGTGAAAATGCTATAAATACACTTTGCGAACCAGGTATCATTCATTAGCAAATCATGTCTTTCTATGTGACACTACCGTCCGACAGTTCTCTGCATTATTTTCCAAATAACAAAATTTCAAGTTTCGTTACGCAACTACCTACACCCATTCTTTTAGACGGAAAGTGGGAAGTCGGATTGGCCGAAATAATTTATCCGCATACTTGGTATAATATAAATGAAAATAATAATATATTTGGGTTTGATTTAGGAGACGGGAAGTTAGTAACAAGAAAGTTGCCCCCCGGTTATTACGAATCGGTTCCCGAAATTTTAAAATCTATGTTACTTCCTTCACACGAAGGCAAAATTTCCTTTAAATTCAATGCTAATAATAAACGAGTGAAAATAAAAACTCAAAACAATGCGAAAGTGATTCTGCAAGAAGGTTTGTGCGACGTGTTAGGATTTCGTTCTCAGCTCGTGAGCGGGACTGAAGAAAGTTCTTTCGTAGCCGATCCACAGGCAGCATTTCCCTTTTTTTACGTTTACAGTGATATTGTACAACCTGTGGTGGTAGGTCACGTAGAAGCTCCTCTTTTAAGAATCGTCCGAATATCTGGAACTGACGGTGATGTTGTGAGTGCTCATTACGATAGACCTCACTACGTTCCCGTTATACGTCAATCTTTTCACACTATTGAAATCGAAATTCGTCTAAACTCAGGTGCTCTAGTGCCTTTCGAAAGAGGTAAAGTGATTGTTGTTCTGCATTTCCGCATGCGGCAAATACTATAAATACGCAGTACATCAAAGAATAGAAATCATTTACTATATGTTAAGGAAATGAGTCACATCATGAAAGTACCCTACGTGTGTTGTACAAAAAAGTTTGAAGACCATTACACGAATCATACGGGGTCTGGAGTTCCATATTACGAAGGTGTGTCATTTCAAAAAGGCTATGGATTGGGAGGGATTTTTCGTCGATTGTTTAGGGCTGCTTTACCCTTCTTGGTGAAGGGTGGAAAGGTTGTAGGAAAAGAAGCTCTGAGGACCGGAACGAGAGTAGTTAGTGATGTATTATCCGGAGAAGATTTCAAAACAGCTGCAAAAAAGCGAAGTGAAGAAGCAGGTAGAGGCATCGCTCGAAAGGCTATCGAACATGTTCAATCGATGATTGGTCGAGGAAAATATAAAAGGAAGCGAAAGAAACAGAAAAGGGTCATTTCAAACAAAGTGAGAAAGGTGAGAGGACAAGATATTTTTGATCCATAATGGCATTTATTTTAAAAGGATCCCCCGAATGTGTCAAATCAGAATTGGAACTTTTTCATTTACCTGCCACCCAAACAGCCATAGAAAGTGGTCAGTGGGTAGAATTTCATCCATTATCCAACGTATTTGATGGCGGTCCTGTTGAATTTCACGTCTCTGGAAGTGGTGAAGAATATCTGGATTTGAGTCAAACACAACTTTACTTAAAAGCAAAAATTGTGAAAGCAGATGGTTCACCCATAGAAAAAGACACAGCGATTGGTCCTGTTAATCTATTTCTACATTCTCTATTCTCGCAAGTAGATATTTCCCTCAATGAACGACTCGTTTCCAATTCAAGTAACACGTACCCATACAGATCTTACATTGAAACTTTGCTGAATCATGGATTCGATAGTAAAACTTCTCAACTGACATCTGAAATGTTTTATAAAGATAACGAAGATGGATTGAAGAAACGGTCTGAATTTTTCAATTTAAGTGGTTCCGTGGATATGATTGGTAGCTTACACTGTGACTTATTTCATCAAGAGAGATTATTGTTGAATTTAGTGGATTTAAAAATAAAACTGATTCGAAGTAAACCAGAGTTTTGCCTGCAAGGAAAGGAAGGACATAAAGTAATACTAGAGAAAATTACCTTATTAGTAAGAAAAGTGCATGTTAGCCCCGGAGTTGTATTGGGTCACGTGAAAGCTTTGGAAAATGAGACGGCGAAATATCCAATTAATCGAGTTTTGTG